>JAVCKT010022106.1:10280-24693 GCA_032273925.1 Rhynchotus rufescens
ACTCTTTCTATGGAGAGGAGAAAGATGTGTCACCTTCTAGCATTTTATAGATTGACTTTCAACTGTGGAAAATACCCAAGCTTTATGCAGTCAAACCTCTGTGCTTCATGAATATTTACTAAAGCTGTTGGAATTCGTTGAAATTTCTTTTCATGTTCTCTTTTACTGAGCGTTAGGTTTTTGGGGAGTCGGTCTCAACAAAAGACTGTCAGATTCGATGGAACCAGCCAGAGCATCTGTCTGGTAGTGCCACAACCCTGTGCAGCACTTCAGCCTTGCCAGTGATTATCCTGGATATCTGAGAATATTTATCTCTGGCACTGTTCTGCTTAAGCTTCAGCCTTATCAGACCTAATTAAGGAATTATTTGGTACTGAATGAATGAGCTATCCATGTCAAAATCAGTAACTCTAGAAAATGTAGTATCTGTTGTCTTTTCTGCTGTTAAAAATGAATGCACAGGTATTGGCAGCTCCCACTTCTAATCCTCCAATTTAAAATCTTCATAAACTGACATTGCGTGTTACCTTATGAATAAACAGCAAATATGATCTTTGCGTTTCCCTGACTTTCCAGCACTCCGCCAAAAGCATCTCTGGACCTCTTCAAGAAAGTGTTTTCCAGGTGGCAGAGGGTTAGCTATTCTGTGATCAAACTTTATACCGGTTAAATAGGATGTCACCTGCTAGACTTGTTTAGTCCAGTAAAGCAGATTTGCTAGTGACACCTGTGCATCTTAACGGATTAAACGCAACAATCTCTGCTTGCCCAGGCAGCTGAGAGGTGGGTTTGTCTCTGACAGGGCGCTTGGGACCAGAGGAAGACAGCACCAGGTGGCAGGAGGGTCTCTGAAAACAGCTACTCTTCGGAGGACTGCGAGATTGCCCAAGGAGACAAGAGCCACGGTACCTCAGGTCAGTAATCCTTGGGGAGTTTCTTTCTCTTTCTTTTTAAGACTGCTCTAAAGAAAACAATGGAAAGAGTCTTATGCCTTTCAGAATAGAAGGAAATGGCACCATTTTCCATCTGTAAGGTGCTTGAGAGCATCACATTTAATGAACTAAATCATGCTGTGACTGTTAAACCATTATCCTCTTAAGTGTAGGACACGCAGTCATGGGACATAATGGGCAAATTAAAGAACAGAACCCACTTTTCTCCTGTGTCTTAATTCTAGGACAAAGATTTTTTTTTTTCCTAATAGTCAAACTAATACAGAATCTAAATAGCAAAATTTCTTTCCTGTACAAGAAGACAGAACAATGTGCCTTCCTCTTGCTGCTTTAATTCCTTTCCCTCCTCCTACCTCCTCCAGAAATGGGCGAATGCAGCAAGCCTTTTGACTTGAGGAAAATTACATATTTTTCATAAATTTAAAGGCACTTTCCTAACAAGGCATTTATAGACTTCTGCGTTTTCAGCCTATGGTAATACTATATCTTACTCCTTAGTGGTACAGATTGTGTCCTTATTTGAGCAATACTGGAGAGACTAGCAAGAATTACTTATGCTCATTTATTGTCCCCAAGAGGGAGCTTAACAATTTACATAATGCTTTAGTCATCCAAGGCCACTAGCTAGCGAAAGGTTCCCTTTTATCATCCTGTATTGAATGATAAAGCAGTTCCTGTGTGAGCTGTAGTAAGTCAGCAGAGCAGTAAAGGGAACTGTCTTTTTAAGGCTAATTGGCTAAGGTTTGGCAGCAAAAATGAAGGCTGGATGGCGAGCACAGGGGGCTGGGGGATCTGGATGTACAGAGTTCAGCTGGTAGGTAAGCTGCCAAATGTTTCTTTCCTCTTGAGATAAAAGCAGATGCTTCAAAACTGCGCTGCCAGGATAAGCAAGCTAATCTGAATTATTTCATAATGTGTTTGTTCTTGAAATCCTCAGCTGTAATATGTCATGTGAGAGATTTAATTTTACAGAAAGGCTGGAAGTGGCAGGTGAGACTTCCTCTCTCGCTTCCTATAGCTTTCCAAAAAGACTCTGAAAACTATTCCACTCCAGAAGTGAAGTGTATTTCCATTTAGCCGCTAGAGTAGCTGCTTTCATTTAACCATAACAGCACGAGAGTCTTCAAGGTTTGAACCATTCGCCCTTGTTGCTTCTGAGGCTGCTGGCTGGCCTGGTGAATGTGCTGCTTCTGAAACTAGCTGGATTAAAAGCAAGACTCAGCCTGAGCCTTTGCCTCGAGCACCTGAAATAGCTCTGGTCCTGGTGGTGCTGAAGGGATGAGATTTGTAACCTTCTATTGGTGTTTCGTGCAAGTTATGCTTTACCTCTGTCATTCTTTTTTCCAGGGCATCTAGTAGAGAGCAGCGCAGTGCTCAGCTCGGAGAAGGCGGAGAGCAAGAAAAGCCTGGACATGCCTCGCCTGACGGAAACGTCCATAAAGGACAGGCTGGCCAAGTACCAGGCGGCTGTGTCCAAGCAGGGCAGTGCCACCAACCTGCCGGTAAGTCTGCTGTTCTTATGTCCTTTCTTAATCTGAAGCTGAAAAGAAGGTTTTAGGAAAACCAGGCTTTTTGAAGATAATGTCATCTTGTTTTGAAGAGATCTTTTTGCTCAGGAGAGTAGCTGCTAATCAAGAGCTTTCTCTACAGGCTGCAGGAAGAAATAAGTATTTGCATCTTCCTGAAATAATCTTGAAAGCTTTCCAAGAAACTAATTGCTGGCACCCTGACTGAGGTCCTTCTAAAACATAGCTGACATTCTTTTCCTGTGTGCCTATAGCTCTCTGCATACTTTAAAAATCTCAATTCAGAATTTGTAAATTAGCTGTACACTAGGGGAAAGCGAAGCACAGCAAGATGGAGCCACTTCCCCTGTGTACAATGCCCGGAGCCTCTGCTGCAGCCTTGGCTTCTCTAGCCAGTTTTCCTCCCTTTTGTTACCACCTCCCTTCAAGTCTTCTCATCCATTACATGAATCCAGTTGTTCTGTTGCAGTGAATTAACCTGTGCCAATTTTGCAGCTATTTGAGCAGGAAATGAGCAATTAATGAATCACGGTAACCACTGCAGCTGAAGGGACTGCAAGAATCTAGGCTTTTGTCAAGAAGCCCACTGCATTTGCTGGAACTGTCTGAAGATTTTGTTTAATAATGGGAAATTTTAAATCTCTTTCTAATCTTTTTAAATTGGCAAATTTGCACTTGCAGTAAAAGCCAAAAATGTTGGTTCTAAGCTTTAGAAAAGTATAAACTTCTTGGGTATCTTTATACAGATGCAAAAAAATTTACATGCAACAGGAACAACTTCTATTTTCCATTTCCCACCTGTATTTGGCTGGATTGCCTTTTCCCGTTTATGGAAAGATCTGAAGCTAATTCCCTACATTATGCCCTAATGGCAAGAGATTTGCCATAGGCATCTCTTGACTCTTGTTCTTGAAGCTCAAGCACTGTCAGCTTTGGGTCAGCCCAGGCTGATGTTTTTAGGAGGCTCCACTTTGCAGAATCTCTTTTGATTTTCTTGGTGTGTTGCTAAGGACAGTAGGCAGAACGGAAGCAAAGAAGTGCAGCTGAGGCCAGAGCCTGCAGTGCTTCTGTGCTCCACGAGGAGCCATAACTCCTGTTGTGGACCTCTGTCCACAGAACTGTGGGCCTTTCGATAACTTTATTTGATATTTGTGTCTCCTTTCTCTTAGTGTGTGTCACATAATCTCTTCTGGGAACAACTATTTTGAGGGCATTGTGGTTGATTCTGAGCCAGATTAAATGGACCTCTTTTTTTTTTTTTTTTGGTCTTTATGATATGTGGTTAGAGCGTGGGTGAGAAGCAATTCTTTTATAGCATTGCAAATGATACAAGAAATCCAGCGAGCTGCCGCTGGCGTTTGGCTGTCTCTTTTTCATGTTACAGAGAAGATGCCTCGTGAAAGGCACGAGTCTTTCACTGCCATGGGATTCAAAATAATTGGAGAAGGAAGCACGAGGTTTCACTGGATGGTTTTTAGATGTCTGAAAGAGTCTTTTGAGAAAATGCTAAGTCAGTTTGTCAAGAACAAAATCTTAATAGATAACTGATTTAGGTTTCTTTTTTTTTTAATTGGTGTTGAAGCAAAGGTAGAACTTGCTTTTATGTTGAATTGTATTTAACAGTTACTGTGCTTTACACTGTGTTTGTGCTGAAATATTGGTAGTTTCAAATGAAAGGTTGCCAGTTTTGGAAAGGAAAGATGTGGAGTAAGAAGGGAGAGAAAAAAAGGCATTACATCCATAGAATAGAGCAAAATTTTAGTCTTATCTTTCTTCCTCATTATCACTTAATAAAGTATGTATAGCTTTTTATGCCTTTCCCTTTAGTTATGATGCTGTTTGCTAGGAAAACAATTTTTAAAAGTCTTAAGAGAAGTGGAAAGCAAGTACTTTCCTAGGGGAAAAGAACCTGTCAACTTTCAAGTGCTTTATTCTATAGAATGAGATTCAAGCCAGTGAAAGTGAACTCAAGAATTACAAATCTGAGCAGGAGGAGAGTATGGCAACAAGTCTTGAGGACTGCATTTCCTGTCAGGATGGGGAGAAGGTAAGATGCTCGTACTGGTGGAGATGAAGGACTTCACTCTAAGCAGAACTAGTTGGAGAGGCAGAGCTGAGATGCTTGCTCCACATACCATCTAGAAATTCAACATTAACATCAATGTTATCATAAAAGTTATTTACAAACTGTAAAATTCCTCTATTTTTAGACTGTATCTGAACTGTAAGCTCTGCTGGTCTCACTGGAAGACTTTTAAACAGTTACGTTCTAGAGAATAGAGATAAATTATTAACAGTTTTTTTAGAGTTTCCCCATCTTCTCAGTGATAACATCCCTCTAGTGTGGCAGAATCCTTGACTATCAGGCTGATGTGTTGTTTAATGGCTTCAGTAGCCGATTAGAACCAAAGCCTTTGAAGGTGGCTGTTTGGGTTTTTTTTTTTTGCTTGCTTGCTTTTGTTGTTTTTCTTTTAATCTCTGCCATTAATACTTGATGACTTTGAGAAAGCCACCTAAACTTTTTTGTCAAGTTCCCTACTTCTAACATGGTGATTCAGAGTTGGTAGTTGATTGATGTTTAAAAAACATACCTATGAAAAGCTTTGTGTGACACAAGTAAAGGAAGTGGGTCACTTTCTCCTCCATTTAGTGACAAAATTTTGATTAATGTAACTGAGAGTGCCAGTTTGGGTTGGTTCCTGGTTTTGAGCTTCAGCTGTAAATGAGACTAAATTACTCTGTGAACACAGGGATATTAAAGCATACTCAGACATTTGTATACTAAATTGGGGTTAGCAGAAAGGATGAAAGTAGCTGAATAATAATTGGGGTACTGTGTATTCCAGCCATTCTGAACACGTGGCAGCCTAATGCCAGGAGGCTTTTAGAGCTTTCCAGCTTTCCTTGGGCAGAGGGCCAAAGTGGGGCTTTCAGCTGTTCCTCACTGACAGCTGAGCAGATTCATGTTTAATTGGTAGAGGCTGCTTTTTGCTGAAAGGTGAGTTAATTAAAAGAACACCTGTTAAATAAGAATGGTTCCCTGTTGTTGAATGGCACATTTGACAATTACTGCTGAATACAGGAAATTTTATTCAACTGACTTTATTGAAATTCTTACTGTGTTGCATCCTGTTGGGGGGTCCAAGCATGGTAAAGAACCTCAACAGAACACTATTTGAGAGTCATAGTTGTCATTTTTAAAAATAGAGAATAAACTTTGATATTAGGCCTAATTAAATCTATTAGCAGTAACGGAAAGAAATGGGAATCTTTGGCAAAAAAAAAAAAAAATAAAAAAAAGAAACAAACTTGCTAGCCTTTTCTGTCACTTCCATACTAACTCATGAAAGATTTGGTAGCCAGGCACTTGTAACTCTTGCAGACATGGAGTATGCTGATGCATTCCCAATAAGCTAGTGATAAAACTGTTCTTTGCCGTAGAACAAAATATGTTATTTTATGTCCTGCTTCCACGCTACTGCATTAATTTGCAAATTTTGGTTGTTTACACTGAACCTTTCAATCACTGAAGTGAATTAGTGACGTTCTATGGCTTATCTTGTTACAGCACTTTAGTTTCTCAGTGACACTGCTTCTAGCTGTATTTAATAGCAATAAGGCCGTGTTTAAGAAATCTACATCAAGAGCTTTATCTGTAGCACGCTTAGTATCTGCAACTGGTTTAGACCTGACTTAAAGGGTGTGCCGGTGTCTGGGAACACAGAAATGTGATGTTTGTATGATCACTACAACGGATGGTGTGAATTCTGCAAGAGGTGTGAAGCTGGGAGGACGTCTGCTTGTGGCAGGGACTGAACGTTCCTGGCAGTCACCTGGACTCTGCCTTCTGCCTCCAGAACCACAAGCAGGCTGCTGTGCACCTCAGCATGGCCAGTCTCTTCGTCTTTAAGTGCCCAAATCCATCAAATTGCCTGTCCTGTTACTCGGGCCGTGATTATTCAGACTTGTGAAGATCAAAGGTGCTCATTGTATAGTATTTTTTTGCAGGCTCCTGGAGGGGAGAACAGCCTGCATTTCCACTCGTGTCTTTCTGAGGATGGCAACAGTGAGTACTTGTTCTCCTGTCTCAGTAACAGTAAAGTGCATGGCCGAGGAAAATATTAAACTCTGCCCTTTGTGCATACGATGCTTGAGGACCCTCTTGCCAGATGATGAATTTGACGCAGTATAACTGCCACCTTCTAAAAAGTCAGTCCTGTGCCAAACTCCAACTTGATGATAATTTCTGACATCTTTAGAAAACAGTTTGTAATCATAATTCTGAGATGGCTGTAACTTTTATTTGCTCTGACTTACATATTTAATGTAGCTTCCTCTCCATTGGGGCTTAAACTAGTGGCTATAGCAAACACTGTATCAGTCAACAGTCTGCTAGACAGTGTTGCTGTTCAGGCTTACCAGAATAAGATCTGCATGGTTTTCAAATCACTGCAGTTTATTTTTTTCTTCCTGCTCTTCTCCTTTAGTTGGACTCAACTCAGAAATTGAGACAGAGGTTCAGAAACCTGTGAACGCAAAACAGCAAAACTTTGGTTCCAAACCACTTGGCCAGACGGATGCATCTCTGCCAAAGGCAATGAAGGTAAAAGCAGACATTTGTTCTTAAGCAGTAGCAATGGTTAAAATCATCTTTCTTTGCTGTTGCTGAAAAGTCTGTATACAACTACTCTATGTGCTCACCAGAAATCTAGCAGTGACTATATCAGTACCTGATCAGTCTTCATCAGGCTGTGTTCATGAGGGAACTTAAATTCAGAATGGAAAAATATCTCAAAACTGCCAGTTTTCCTTCGAGGTTAAAGTTTGAGGTGCCTGCTGAAAGTTGCCCTGCCACTTAGAACAGCGTGTCCCTGTGGCCGCAACAAGCTCTTTTGTCTGCAGTATTGGGAAAAGGGGTGGAGCAGGGAAGTCGGGATGCGGATCCTACCAGGGCTCGACCGGGCCTCCGGTCAAGTTCCTCTAGAATGTTCCTAGAGACGGGCACGGAGGGTCCTGCACTTCAGCACTCTCAGCAGCCAGGACCTGGCTCTCCAGCCCTCCTCTTCCTCAAACAACTGCAATTGGTAGGAACTACACAGTGAGGGCAATTTAGCAGGGGACTCCTCAAAATTTCAGTTTAGCATTTTGAATAGCAAGTCTTTTTTCTTTAGCGGGAGCTCTAAAGCATAAAGTAGGTAGAGAACATCTTGGATAGGAATGTATTGCTAATCTTATTAAGCGCACACACACTGCAGTGCTGAGTATTTTGATCATGCTGTACTTGCTCGTCACGTGTGCCGTCTGGAGTTAGGATGCCTGTTCCCTGTGCTGCCACAGACTTCCTGGCTCGCTCTTGAGGAAACAACTGTGCTTTTGTTGTTTCCCCATCTTTGAAAGGAACCGCGCTGCCCTCGCCAAGACGAGCGAGATGTGGCTTCCTAGTGTTCTGGAGTGTAAAGGTCACTGTGAAATTAGAGCTATCTGTAGCTTTTCTATTATTTCAGTCTTTTAAAGCGTACAAGGTAAACGCAAGCTATGTGGTTTAGTCCCTTGTAAGATCTGATTATAGTATTAGAACCATTTTAGTGCTCTGCCTTGTTACCGCTTTTGATGCTGCTCAGATAGAAACCTAGATGCTGTTTTATTCACGCAAGATTCCTATTTGTCTCTTCCAGCTTCTGTTTCCTGTTCTTGGTTCCTACTCTCTACTCCTGCCTTCTGCTTCCCTCCTAATGCAAGCTCAACTCCCAGCTTTCTCTCAAGTTGTCTGTATTAACTGGGCCTCACCTTCCTCCTGTAGCTCCTATTTGTAGTAGGCCTGGAAAGGAATTTCTTTCTCTTCACACCCCAAAACACCTCTCCATCAGACACAGGGCTCATTGTTATACAAGTAAGTTCCTCCTCTCAGATGGGGACATGCGTTGCTGAAGCACATGCCAGCACAATAATGTATTCTTGCAAAACTCAGCTCCCACAAAAAGTCATGTTTCTGAGCAAATTGCTACCCCCTTGCTCTGTGTGGCAAGTGTGGATGCTTAGATTTTTTGTTTGGATCAGTGAATTGTTTGTGATTGAAGTGAATCAGTGAAGTGTTTGAGATTGCATATAGCAACTTGGCGTTGAGAATTTGTATTCGGTTCTGGTAACACCCAGAGGGCGTTTATTTCCTTAGTTTGCTTTCCAAAAGGACCTCTGAACGCTGAGATGGCAAGCTTTTGTTGGTCAAGCTGTCATTATCACTTGAACTTTATTATAACTTCAAACAAAGCCTTAAATTAAAAGATATAGAAACCTGTTAAACTGGAATTAAATTTACAGCAGACTCCATGGTTGTGACAAACTGACTTCAGCTGGCTCAGTCTTCAGCAATCAGTCCCTCACATACTGTAACTTTCATTGCCTGGCCATTGTTTCTAGTGTTTGTTATAAATAAGTTGTTGTAGTTATTTGTCTTCCTGTGACCTTCCTGTTTTTTCTTTAACCATCATATTTTTCCTTAAAGCTTTTTAGTAGGCTTGTAGCAGGTAATTCTTTGTTCAGAAATAAATAAGCAAGTTGCAATGTCAATGTGTCTAGCTACAATATCAGTGTGTCTCTGCACATCCATGGATATGGAGCCTGGCACTCTTAACCCACTGCTACAGTGACTGCAATCAGTGTGCAGTCCAAAATCATCAATTTTCACCTTCCTGTTATTTAGTTTTATTCTTATATAAAAGTGCCTTTCCTTCTGGCCAACCTTAATAGTTTCCAAGAAGTGAACAGCATCAAGTGACCTTTTTTAATGGACAGAGTACTTGCTTCCTTGTTGCTGTTTGAAAACAAAACCTGAAACTATTCCCATGCAGCCCAGAAGCGACACTTGACTCCTTAGCATTTACGTTTACTCTTACACTAAACTCTCAGGAAATTGTCTTCATGAGTATATAAACAACTCTAGCTGCTTAATGTCAAAACCCTGCTAACATTAAGTCTGGAGTAAATCTGTCCTACAACCTGACTATAGTTTCTTTGCTATTGGAATTGCTTACAAATGAAGTCACAAATGTTTCCTGCTGCCTCCATCTGTGCTGAGGTGATTTCCTCCTCTTTAGGGGAGCATTTAGCGAAATTGGTTTGTTTCAAACTCTTGAGCAGCCTGTTCCACTCCTATTCTTCCCAAGACAATGCTGTGAGCGTGCTGTAGTCTTTTCTTTGCTCCTTGCCTCCCAGCACTTTCTATGCCATAACTAGCAGTTTAAAGTGAAATGTTGCAAATTTTCTGAGCACTCAAGAAGCTCAGTTTGAACCCAAGTGAAATCTCATAAGAGTTGATTCATTTTCCAGTCAACCAGCTTTCTCTTCCCTTAGAAGTTTCAGTTGCCAGCGAAGGAAACCTGTGTCGGGTGCCAGAAGACTGTGTACCCAATGGAGAGGCTGTTTGCCAACCAGCAGGTGTTTCACATCAGCTGCTTCCGCTGTTCCTATTGCAACAGTAAACTCAGGTAAACACAGTGCTGCATTTGGCGGCCTCCTGGCAAGTTTGGCTATCCTTTTCCCAGAAGTTGAATAAGATGCTGTTTGGGCTTGGCAAAGGCAATATAATCCTGCAGAGTGAACAGGGGCAAAGGAATGGTTTTAGAGTCCCGGTTCTGCCACTAGCCTTTGCAGCTGGTGCAGTTTATTTTAAAATAATCTTAATGGCATTTGGGGTGTGTGTGTATGTGTGTTTGTGAGGGGGGAATATAATTGTAGATAACTCCTGAAATTTGAAAAGACAACCATAACTGGTTATGGAAGCAGGGGATACTGTCAAGTTTGTCTTTTTAAAATGTGAATGTGCACCCTGATTGCTGGCTGAGATAGCAGTATTAACGCTTGATTTAATATCTTTCTGACCAGTCTTGGGACATATGCATCTCTGCGTGGCAACATTTACTGCAAGCCTCACTTCAATCAGCTCTTCAAAGCTAAAGGTAACTATGACGAAGGCTTTGGACACAAACAGCATAAGGAATTGTGGGGAAGCAAAACTGAAGGTGAAGAATCATTGGAGAAAACTGCCAGTGTTGGAAATGCAGCAGAAAGTCCTCCAAGTCCTGGGGTAGAGGATGCCCCAATTGCAAAAGTGGGAGTTCTGGCAGCAAGCATGGAAGCCAAAGCTTCAGCTTTGCCTGAGAGAGAAGAGAGACCGGCAGAAACGAAGAAGCTCCGGATTGCCTGGCCGCCTCCTTCTGACCAAAGTATTCAAGGAAGTGCCTTAGATGAAGGCATCAAAGTTTTAAAGCCCAAATGGCCCCCAGAAGAAGAGGTTTCTAAGCCAGATGTGCAGGATGATGTGGACCTGGATCTCAAAAAGTTACGGAGATCTTCCTCACTGAAGGAGAGAAGTCGGCCCTTCACAGTAGCGGCCTCATTTAGAACAATGTCTGTTAAAGGCCATAAAACAGAGAATTTATCTCCTCCTCCTAAGTCAGAGAGAGACAGCTTGAGAAGAGGTGAGGAAATGGAGAGAGAGGTCACGACAGGCAAAAAGCAGAAAGAAAAGAAGGCTGAGAATAGGAACATGCAGAATGCTGAAAAGAAAAACATAGAGGAAGAGCAGGAATTGTTGGATAGCAAAGCAGTAGAGCATAACCCAGTAGAAAATGGCCAGGTGAGTGTAGAAACAGATGAGGAAGAACATGAAGAACATGCTGTGGAAGAGCAGCAAACACTAAGTGAAGAATTTCTTGAGCCAAATTCTCCTAAACATTCCAGCTTAGCCAACCTTAAGATTGCTGACGAATCTTCTCCTGACCAGAATCGTAAGTCACAAGATGTTGGCTTCTGGGAGGGTGAAGATATGGAAGATCTCTCTGTGGAAGAACAGATCAAAAGGAATCGTTACTATGAAGAAGATGATGAAGAATGAATTGACCTTTTACTAGAAGACTTGCTGCACGGTGCTGGGCCTTTTAAATCGGTATTTTTAGCTTTAATAAGCAGCTGTCCTCTGTGAAAGTGATGCTGTACTGCACATCAACATGTAAGGGAATCATTCATATGTGCACATTACCTTGAAAACAAAAATACTGTGGAAGCCTGTGAAGAGCATATCAAGGTGCATGGAAATAAGGGCCTGTTGCTGTATTCAACAGGTATTCTCTGTGCACAGCGTGAGAACAGAATTGTCTTATCCCTTTTGAGCTTAGTACTTATTCCACTAACAATTGACAGAATTTTACTGTGCTCATAAAGATGGTATGAAACAGGCTTTCTGTAATACGCAACTTTTACCACTACAATGCTACTGCAGTGCTTAGGGACCAATCTCAAAGGGACTTTCTGGCCTGCTTTAAAAATGGTAACTGAATGCACTTTAATACATGTAAAGGGCACAGCTGGGATATTTTTTCATAATGAAAACCCTACTTATGTTTGTGCTTAGAATCCAACAACTAAAGCATCTTAAACTGAGCACAACGTATTTTTAATCTCAAAACTGCTTATGATCAGTAGAAGACTGTCTACTCTTCTCTGTACAACTGGAATGGTATGCCCATTGCTGGAATATATGTATTTTAGTGCTTACCCAGGAGCTGTGCTGACAGGACTCTCTGAAGACAAATCAGTACTTTTGGGGGAGCCTGCAGGGCATTATTTCTGAATTTCATATGCATTTAAGTGTTTTTTCTTTCTTTTTTCTTTTTTAGTAGGTTTCATCCTTGATTCATTTAAAACTGCACATAATTTTTAAGGCCTTTTGACGATTATGAAATCCTATTTGCACCAAGCTGCCAGAAAATTTTTCCTTGTGGCTGTGAAATAGCAAAATATTTGGGATAAAAACATATGAAAAGTGAAACTCTGATCCCTAGTATGGGAGCTTAGTACATTTGACTTGTACTACATTTATTTTTTGAATAATGGAATATGAACAGTGCAAGGAGGATGTACTTTTATACTAGCTCTTATTTGTACTGTATTCTTATGAGAATTAGCTCTAACTACATTTGAGGTGTAAAATATTCTGCTTTCTTAACAATCCTGCTAAGTATGAAATCTTCAATAAAATTCTGTCATTTACATTGTTTTGAATCTGAAGACTGGTTCATACTCATTTCATAAACAGCATTTTAAAAAGACCTTGAGAAAAAGCTGGGTGGGATACAAGTTTTTACTCAAACCTGGTGACAAGAACAGTAATTTCTTGATGCCACTAGGTGACACTGTGTGTCCACTTTCCTGCACTCTTGTCTGATCGCAGACCATGCTCTCATGCTGCCTGAAACGCCGATTAGAGCAAGAGGGGTAAAAGAAATAAAGACATGCAGCTAGGCTGCACTTTCTTTGCTGGCGTCATCTGTTTTTTTTTGGGTGTAGTAGCTGGGGTTACCAAGGCTTTTTCTTTTTTTTTTTTTTTTTTTATTTTTCTCTCCTCTCTCTCCCCATCCTAAAGGCTGCTCTACATGGCAATTGTTTTCACTCAAGCCTGACGTGGTTTTGGATGGGTTACCTTGCATTTCCTCTGGGTCTCATGTGTATCAGCAGTTGTGCAGCCTGAGGCATAACATGTTCCTGACCCTGACAGGCAGCACTGAACTAAGCATAGCTAAAAAGGAAGAATAGCTTTCCTATGAGACCCAGTTTAGCCTTGGGTATCCCTAATAATGATTTGGCTGGATTCATGAGACATACCTACTACTTTTTTCTTAAAATTGTAGTTCCATTTTACAAGGCATACCCACTTACCTCACTCTAAAGCAACAGTGGCTGCAATTACTGGAAACACTCATGTTATACATCATTAATTCTGTTTAAATCTGAGACATCTCCAAGTCCCTGAGGAACAGGGATCCTTGCTGCTCACTTAGCCTGACCCTAGCTGAAGTTCGAGAAGAAATTTCCACTGCTGGATACTTTATTGAAGTCATTCCATTAAAAAAAAAATAATAAAAAAGAACCAGTCTGTTCCTGACTCTATTAGTTATCATAGTATTTGAGTGCTTAATGGGCCATTTAATTTGCTCTCGCCTGGACAGAAGCCAAAAGTGCAATTTTATCGAAGAAGGATCATTTGCTACAGTGTACAAGGAAGTTGCTGCTGACCACCTTTACACTGTTTGAGAACCTAATTAAAATGTTTACACAGGGCTATGGTTTGTTACTTGGTAACCTGTATCGCCGGCCTGTTAGGCTAGAACATAATAAATGCGTTTCCTGTATATACAGACCGTAATACAGACGTATCGTTTCTTTCAAAACCTATTCAGACCAGCTTAAGCCTCGCCACAGCAGTGTTTATTGCCGCCTCAGACTGAGGGCGGCTGCCTTCCCCCGTACTCACTTTGGCTCGCCGCCTGCCGCAGCCA
Organism: Rhynchotus rufescens; assembly: GCA_032273925.1. Lineage (NCBI taxonomy): Eukaryota > Metazoa > Chordata > Aves > Tinamiformes > Tinamidae > Rhynchotus > Rhynchotus rufescens. The sequence goes on from JAVCKT010022106.1 coordinate 24,093, forward strand.
AGCCCTTCCTGGGCGACAGAACCGAGCTCCTCGCGAAAACGCGCGCTTCAAGGCGGGCTTTTCGGGTGGAAAAGGCGTTTTCCGCTCCCGCGGCCGCAGCCGCGCGCCGCGGCGCCGCTCTCGCCTCAGCGGGCGCCCGCCGGTCGCCACGGGGTCTCCAGGGGCGCGCCCAGGGGCAGCCGCGCGCCCCCCCCCCCACACTCGGCAACGCGCATGCTCCGAGCTAACGGTCCGCGGCGCAGCCGGCGAGGCGATGCCCCGCCCCCTCTTCCCGTGACCACGCCTACATCCGAATAACCACGCCTACATTCGGCTGGCCACGCCCTTTCCCGCGAGGCCCCGCCCCGCGGCGCGGCGCATGCGCGCTGGCCGCAGCGCCGCCCCGTTGTGGCTGCGGTGGCGGCCGCCGGGCGGGGGGAGGCGGCGGCGGCGGCGGAAGATGGCGGCGGCCGCGGCGACGCTGCTGCGGGCCTGGTTCTGGAACGAGCGGTTCTGGCTGCCGCACAACGTGACGTGGGCCGACCTGGCGGGCGAGCCGGGCGGCGGGCTGCAGTACCCGCGCGCCGGCCACGTCCTCTCCGCCTTCCCGCTGGCGCTCGGC
>JAVCKT010022106.1:32175-42230 GCA_032273925.1 Rhynchotus rufescens
GATAGGGTGGCACTGATGCAGGAGAAAGATTACATTGCTGTCCTGAAACAGGAGCTCTGTAAATAAGCTAGAAGATTTTTTTTTTTTTAAGTTTAAAAATAACGAAAGCTTCACCATCTGTCTGATGCCTTTTTGGAATATGCAAATATTTTGCATGTTAAGCCTCAAGATTTTAATTTAAGGGAACTTCACAGGGAGTAGCAACCTTTAAACACGTTCAGCTTTGATCTTCTTGAATTCTGGGCTATTTGGGTTGGTATGCAAGTTTTTAACAGGTAGGTCAGGACATTTTAAGAACTCCTTCCCCCAAGTTAATAAACAGAACAAATGCATTTTCTGTAATAATGTACTGTCAAATGACAAAATAGATGAGGAAATGTTAAACCAAAAGCATTCTGAATAATTAAGTAATTAGTCGTAGGTGGAGATTAAACTTGAATGAGTGTCTGTGGTAATCGGTTTCTGCTGGTGAAATGTAATAATGTGTACATAATGCTTTCCTTATATGATTTTTTTCATTAATTGTGCATCACTTCTATTGATTTTAGTACAAAGGAGAAGACTCTCAGACTAAAGCTGGTTGAGAAGTAGGAGAAGTGACGCTTTGTCTTATTTTCCTTCAGTCTCCAGATGGAAAAAGGTTAGAAGGCTTGTCAAAGCAGCTAGACTGGGATGTCCGAAAGATCCAGCGCTGGTTTCGGCATCGGAGGAACCAGGACAAACCCACCACCCTCACTAAATTTTGTGAGAGCATGTATGTTTGTGTAGAAGCCAAGGTCTGGCTTCACCTTAGAGCGCAAGTTAAATGTTTAATTATCTAACTAACACGGTGGTCAGCTGTTTATTTAATGTAGTGTCTGGGGGTTGACTGGTGAAAGTTCTTATATAGAAAAACAGCGGAAACGAGGAGGGCTTTCTAGAATTCGGTGTTTTCATGTATTTCGTTTGTACGTGTGACACCCAGAACGCCTGTGCAGGATTGCTGTGTAGCTGCCAGCGATGAGCAGCTCCCGGTAGCGCCGCGTGCACGATGCGGACGGCGACGCTTCAGTACTTGTCTGCTGCCTGCACGGTTACGTTGTAGACCCGCCTGTAGATCAGACTGTCCTTAGGACGTACGCGGTGATGCCTGTACTTTTGTACAGGCGCTTCTTGGATCACTGTTCTTTTCATTTCAGTTCATTCTTTTGTTCTGTTTCTTTCGCAGTACTCATAGTTGCCTCTGTTAGTGTAGTAGCACCTGAGTGATTTTTTTTTTCCTGACTTGTTATTTCTTCTGTGCTGGTTTCTTTCCTTTCCAGTAATCTTCTTCATATTAATTCTTCCCCCCCAGTATGATTTTGTCTACTTAAAGCCACAAGGTAAGAGGGACAAATAAATTATATTTAGGATACCTTCTGGATAACGATGGCTTTTCTTGTTGTGCTTTAATACACAGTATCAAGATATGAATGATGCACGTTCACTCTGATCTTTATTTCAAACATGGCTGTTGATGTGAACTAGTGTGATGTGAAAATTCTTGAATAGGCTTATTCTTACAGAAAAAGGTCGCAAATGGAGAATTACAAATTGGGATTAACCCTTTTTAGGTGTTAGATATAATTATTTTAATGGTTGTTCCAGTTTTAGTTCTTGGTGAGCATTTGTTACAACTTTTTCTTAATATGTTTAATTTTAATTTTATTTTTATTTCTGTTTCCAGGTGGAGATTTACATTTTATTTAAGTATATTTTTATATGGAATCAAATTCCTCTGGTCGGTGAGTTATTTGTTCCCTCCCACCAACTGCCTCTACTGCTGTTCTGTGTGGTGGACTGTGTCAATTTAGGAGGTGTGATTACCCACGCCTTACTTAAAACAACAAAGGTTTAGTGGTGATCTTTATGCTTTAGTGATCTATAGTAGTCATCTTTACGCTTTTTTACTTGAGACCAAATTCTTGACATTTCCATGTGTATTACAGATTACTGTTGTCTGCAGAAAGAATACTTTAAATCCCTACGCTGTCTTAGAATAGATTCAGTATGGATGGTAGAATTGAGAGAGAATTTCTGTGGAATTCAGTCTTGTAGGTGATAGAGCAGAGGAAAATCTACCAGAATAATAACTTTTTGTTCTCTTGTCCCTGTCAGGCACCCTGGTTTTGGGACACACGACAGTGCTGGTACAACTACCCTTTTCAGGTAGGAGATGAACACTTACCAGATTCAGTTCTCTTGCACTAGATTGCAGTTCTTTTTCCTGGCTTTTATTTTTTTTGTTAATGACAGCAGATTGAAACTTAGTAGACTTAAATGTTTCTCATTTTCTGGGGAGGGGATGCTGCGCAGGCCACAGCATGGAAAGCTCTGTGGTTAGGGAAGGCTTTTGGAGGGCACAAAGAGCATTTTGCTCGTTGTCCTTAGGTCTCGTTAGGGCTCTCAGCAGCACTGTTTCCTCAGATGGAACTGACTCGATTCACATTCATTGTTCAGTTGATTGTGGCTGAGATTATCAAAAGTGTATTTTATGCATGTCATGCTAGTATCTTATTTACTAGTAACTTAACTAGTGTTCTTTTTTGCCTTTGTGCAGCAAGTACAGTTGTATAGAGGCCAACCGATCTGTTTTAATGTCTAGTTTTTCTACCTTAGAGGTTGCAGGATGAATTGTAAACATGGACAGGAGAATCTTGCTCCTTTAGAATAAGGTTCAGACACACGTGTGTGTGGCTAAGTGCATAATAAGACTTCTGTTGCTTAAGCTTATTTTTACTAAACCTTAATTCTGGCCCTTTTAACTTATGCCTCAGCATTCTGGAGGAACAGAGTGGGATGGGAAGGAAGGAAGGGAAAAGAAAAAGTGAGTTTTAATGTAAATTTTGAAGAATTTTTGTCTTTTAACTGTGCTGTCTCTGTTTGTTTTCCAGCCTCTAACATCCAGGCTTTATTATTACTATATCTTGGAGCTGGCCTTCTATTGGTCTCTCATGTTTTCTCAGTTTACAGACATTAAACGGAAGGTGAGATTAACCAGAATTGCACTAACCACTTGGCTGAATAGATGGGGCTACAGAAAACGACAGCGTGCGTGGCCGGTGAGGCCGAAGCACAGTAATGCCTAGACCTTCCTCCTCACTCGCATCCTTATGTAGCCTGCCTCCTCCTGCACTCACTGCACAGTCCTGGGGGGAAAGGCAGGGGCAGGCCTGGCATGGAACCTGGCATCTCCTTGAGAGTCCTCTTCACCTTCCCAGGAAAGAAGGAATCACTCAGTACCTCCCAATAAACAGTTGATAAAAATAGATTGAGGGCTTGCAGGGAAACATTGACACTCTGAGCATTACCTTGCTGAGCAGGGTAAGCAAATGGCAAACACTAGAGCAATAATAAGTGGGTTTTTTTGGAAAGTAGTTCTTAATCCATGCGCGCAACAGAATGATGACTAATAATGACTGCTGGAATCTAATACCCTTGTGCTGCATTCTAGGATTTGGCATATTATTTCTGTTGAAAACAGTTCACCGTAACTCATGGCTTATTGCTTCTGTTATACAAATGGCAATGTAGTAAATTATCCCAGTTTTTGTACCAGCTGTTCAAAAAGAAAAGTTTGCCTGGGATTTGTTCAGTCTTGAAATATTAGCAGGTGAGGCTGACACCACAGGAGACCTTGTTGCTGCAGGAAAGAAGTGACTAACGGCAGCTCTGATACCACTTTTTGGCTATTTATACCACCCAGCATTTGTATATAAAACATTTAATTTTGCACTTTGACTTCAACAAAGTGGACTACGCTTCCCACTGCAAACATGGCAAGGTGCCCACAGGGAGTGCAAGTGCTGCAGCCAGCAGCACAACTCTAAAAGAAGCCCTGAATTTCTGTGCACAGTATCCTTTTCTTTTTTAAATGTAGTGGTTTATCTTGAGCTTTTTGCCTGCTCTGCTCTGGCAGGCTTTTGCAAACTGACAACAGTAAGAGCAGCATACTTAAAATTTGTGCCAGGATCCAAAAAGAGCCAAAATAAGGAGCCTACCTTGTCTTGTCATTTTTTTTTTTTTAAGTGGGGTTTGTAGCTACATTTGCCTCTGCCTTGCACCTATGTGCCAGGGAGACTTGTGCTGTGCCTGTGTTTGCTGAGCTCTGACTTGACAGGAGCACAAATGTTAGGACTGAGACTTTTTTGGAACATCTAGTGATGATGGGTGTTGCTGGGTGATGAGCTGTTTTATATAAAAGTGGAGGCAGAGTTTGAACTGAAGTAGTCCTGTGACCCCAGTTAGTCAGTTCTGGGACTTTGTTTTCATAAACAGCCAAAGGTTCTTCATTCATTTTTCTGCTTCCAGGACTTTCTGATCATGTTTGTCCATCATCTGGCTACAATCGGACTCATCACATTTTCTTATATGAATAATATGGTGCGGGTTGGGACTCTGGTGCTCTGCCTGCACGATGCCTCCGATTTCCTTTTAGAGGTGAGCTGCTTGATGTTTCCTTTCTAATCTCTGTGTACCTAGCGCTCGTGTGCTCTCAGGGGAGCAGGCCAACTTTCCCATTCTGGATAAACAGCATTAAACGTGCCATAAAACCTCACTGCTGATCCTGCCTTGTCAGCTTTTCCTCATAACTGCTTTAGTGCTAAGAATAATCCTTAAACGTCCCAAACTCCTTAGAAATGTGACAGTTTGAGAGTATCAAAGCTCTAGAGCCTGGTAATTACATGAATGCACAAAGGAGGATGAACGTTTTAATGTTTCCCGTCTCTTTTAGGCTGCAAAGCTAGCCAATTATGCCAAGTACCAACGTGTGTGTGATGCCTTCTTCATGCTCTTTGGTGTGGTATTCATCGTCACGCGCCTGGGCATTTTCCCTTTCTGGTAAGCACCTTGAGCTGTCAAGTCTCGTTTGTTCTTCCAATCCTTTGCACAAAACCTGTGTATTAAGATGTCTTGCGAGTGCTGCAGCCTGTCCCTCGAGGCAGCCCGAAGCTGCAGACACTGTAAATGTCGTTTGGAGCAATCCTCATTTGGAGCTAGGTGCGTGAAGAAGCCTCTCAACAGTCGGTTGAGGGAATGTGAAAAACAATTAGAATCCTAAAGCACAGCTGCCCCCTCTCCTCTCGCTGCAAAGTGATGACAGTGCCTGTTAGCTGGAGCTGAGTCAGCTGCTGTCTCTTCTGGAAGACTCGAGCTGTTTGCTTCTCCTGATTTTTTTAAGGAGTTTTGGGAATAGACTTACAAATGAGGCACGGTCTCCTGAGGTAAACTTGATTTCTGAGCATGTCTGAGTCATCGTTGCCTCTTCTGATCTCTCATGATGCTCTTGTCCTGTCCTTGTGCCTTGATTGTTTGGAGCCTGAAATAGGTCTCGGGTTTTTGGGGAGGTAAAAGCTGGACTAAATGGCTTATAGCTCATCATCCTCTAATGAGATTCCCTCTGACCCCATGCGTGGCCCTCACATCTCCGTGGGGTGATGTGTTGTCTAGTTGTTCCTGCTGAGGTGTACTGAAAATGCGGTCACAGCCCATGATTGTTCAGTTTGGGTTTTGCTCTGTGCATTTATTTCATGGGCATTTCATGATCAGCCTGCGTTCCCAACCTGAGTGCCTAAAAGAGAAATGGCACTCGATTTACGTTTTGATATGAGGATTGCAATTAAAGCTCTCACTTGTTTTCCAGTAAATGCATCAAGGGAATAAGGGTAAGGAATAACATTGGTGCTCGTGTCTCCATAGGCCGCCTTCCAGTGCCAGCTGAGAAAGTTGCCAGTGTTTTCCTTGCCGTGTGTGTCGTGGGACGATGCTCTTGCATCATTCTATTGCTCAGCAACCCTGTAAATCTTTAATGTGTTTTCCACTGGCTGTAATGTAATTCCTCAACTTCATAGAGAAATCTAGCACGCTTTCTATAGTATTGCAGACCCTGTTGCACTCTCTGCATATTCCCTTCCCAAATTATAGCATGAAACATCAGCAGACTTCTGGAATTTGTATGTAATTGAACTATAAACTAGCTCTGAATTAGGTGTTCCTGCAGCTGTATCTTTTGCAGGAGGGGGGTGGATTCTTCTTTGAAAGCTCACTTTTTTTTTTTTTCTTATGAAATGTTAAAAGCTATGTGAAATTAATGGCATCTTTAAAGGTCCCTCCACACCTCTCTTCTTCCTAATGTCTAAAGTGTTTATCAAATTACTTAAGTGCTAGCAATAAATCGCCGTGACAAGAACAGCAGCAAAGCTTTAACGAAGGAATGCGCGGTGCTTTGTCCGCAGAGCCGTTCCCAGTCCCGCAGCTTGGCAGGAGGAATCTATAAAAGTCACCGGGAAGGGACTAGCACATCGTGAGAGAGAGGGGCCTCCTGGGAACAAAATTCCTTCCTGATCTTTATATATGGGTGAAGTTTGCCCAAGTATGAGTCTGTGGACGGTTGTTTTGATGACCAGTGTGGTTTGACATCACTTCCTGCAAAGTTGTTATAAAAACTGGTGCTGTTGAGAAGCAAATTGGCAACAGATCTGTATATGTAACCAAACTGTAGAACATCTTCTCCTGCTTGCTGCTCAGTTCAAATGTTTCTAATTAGCCTTGGCCTCTCTCCTAACTCTGGCAAGAGACTAGAGGCATCACCACACTCTGAGAGGAGAAAAGCAGCAGATGCTTGAAGAGACACAAAGCTGCTCTGCATCTGGCCGGTCGTCTGAATTTGGAGCTGGAACGGCGTTAGGAGCAGCCGCTCTCTAATGTGTTTCTGGATCTCTTTTAGGATTTTGAACACAACGTTATTTGAAAGCTGGGAGTTGATCGGCCCTTACCCTTCCTGGTGGCTCTTCAATGGCCTTTTGATAACCTTGCAGATCTTGCATGTTATTTGGTCCTATCTCATCATTCGCATTGCCTACAAAGCCCTTGTGCGAGGAAAGGTAAGACTGCTGGTGCCTGCTCTGCATCCTCTTTTTGACAAGCTCTGTGAAGGAATCGTGGCAGCCAACAAAGCTGGTTCTCTGCCATGCACGAGGGATGGTCCTGGCTCCGAGATCCTTGATTCAGGAATGCTCTGTGGGAGCCTGGGTTTATTTTTACCCTTGTTGCTCTGCAGACTCACCTGCCAGCTGCAGCCAGAGGCAGGGCTGGTTCCATCTCTGTCCCGGCCATGCAGGTGAACATCCTGTTCTGCTGCATGCAGGGGTGGTTAGCAGGGGTGGTGGTAGATGTGCTACATGCTGCGTTCAAAACTTAAGCTGGTTAAAGGCTCTCTGAACTATCATAAAGGATGGGTTTTTTCAACTCTTCCACCTCAGCTGGTTGTGTTGGGGATTCTGTGTCCCAGGGGCTACTCAGCTACTCTGACACTCAGCTAATGCAGCAGGAGAAGCCGCCTCCTTCAGAGCTACCAGTGTTTTGCTAGCAAAAAATGCCAGTTTTGCCAGACATTTGGTATCCAAGTCTGAGTTTCTCTTCAGACTGTGCTTTATTTTGTGCTGCTGATCAGAGCTGTGTGTGGCAGTGACTGCCGTGGTTCAGAGCATGCACGAGCTGATCATCTGTCCCCTACAGCTGCTACCGCAATGTCTTAGTTTCTGTCTGTGACACTGTTTCTTTACCTTGAGATCTACATCTTTTTCCTTTCCTTGCTTCTCTCCTGACCAGGTTACCTAGCCAGAGGCAGGACTCTAAGCTCTGTATTCTTCATTCTTTTCTCACTCCTTTTCTCTGTGCCAGATTGGAGCTGGACAGTTTCATCCTTTGCATGTAAGTGTAATCTCTGCTCCCGTTTGTACACTGAAATGTATCTGTGCCTATTTTTAGGCTAAGTGCAAAGTTATGGTCTTGGGGCTTCACGTGGGCTGTGCCTTCTCTTAAAACGTTTGTCTTCTTGGCTGATACAGTTAATTTTCCTAGAGGTTAAAGCAGGGTCCTGCAGTTTGCTCTCATCTGCTGTCAGCCAGCTGTGAGACCTCCTATCTTTTTACCACAGCCCCACAGCTAAAAATCACGATGCCTGGGTCTTTTTAGTGCTCATTAGCACTCTGCTCAAATGAAAGAGGCCAGCAGAAGGCCGGGCGTTCTAGCGAGGACTACAGGAACAGCACGGTCACTTGTTCCCCAAATAATCTGGAGACACGGGAAACATGTGGAGGGCTTTCTGCTTCCTTCCAGTGACCCTTTGCACTTCCAGCGCGCGAGGGGAGTGGCGAAACATATCAAAGTTTGGCAACACACACAAGGCAGTACAGCAAGGGGCCTGGGAGCCATCCTGGAAATCATTAACTTGGCCTGGCCTCCTGCCAGCTCTTCCTCCGCTTTGAAAACTTCCTCTCTGGTGCTGTTCGAAACCCATCATCCCAGCTCAAAGCAGGCGGAGAATTAAATCCCGAGCACAGCTTGGAAATGCCCTCACCACGGAATAAGTGTGCGCCACGGAATAAGGGAAGGGGGGTTCTCAGCTGCAGGTGGGGAGGCGCCGGCCTTGGGGCATGGAAAGCCCGGGCAATTCAGGCAGTCGCTTCTCAGCAGCAACCAGTTTATGGCTGTGGCTCGTAGCCAGCAGCAAGGTCCTGCTGTGCAGTTAGAGCTGGGTTTAGAGCCTCTCCGCGTCGCTGCGCGCCTACGCTCCGGCTCGTGCACTGCCCTCCCGCCCGGAACGAGGCCGGCTCTGCGGGGCCCTGCGGGGCTCTGGAGAGAGCAAAAAAACTGCAGTGCTTTCACCCAAGAGGTGCAGAGGGTGGGGAGAAGGAAACCCTATTTCTAGGCTGTCTCTTTAATCTCTGTCTTGCCTTCGGTATGTGGTTACTAGCTCCTATTCACCAGTTTGAAGCGACTCCAAACCCAATACTGAAGGTAACTGTAGCTGACTGGGGCTAGTTAATCCTGTGGACGCCACCTTCTAACTGCTCTTTCCTCTGAATTTATCATCTTCCCTCCTCCCTTCCCTGCTTCCAAACGCCATCTGGAACGTTTAGGTATCAAAAGATGACCGCAGCGATGTAGAGAGCAGCTCTGAAGAGGAGGATGCCACTTCCAACAGCACAAAAGGAGTTTTCAGCACTTCGAGCAATGGCTCCAACCGCATTAATGGCCATGTGGCCAGTGGCCAGTGGACAGAAGAGGAATAAGACTGTGGGTTGGCCTTGAGCAAACACGAACTTCTCTTTAAATGTCTAGCTGTGTTGAGCTCCACATTCCCAAGTGATCTTTAATCAAGATACCCCTTCCCCAGAAACCTCCAGCGAATCTGAAACGAGCACAGCTCAGACCAGGGCGAGGCTTTATGTAACAGAAGGGATAAAGCCAATTACTGGGGCAAAAAAACCCAAAGCTGCAGATTTCATTTTAAGCCATTTTGTACTTAAATCATTGTCCTGTGGAGGCGGAGGTGTTTGTGATAAACTGGTTTTTACTAGGATCAACTCAAGATGCATCAAGCGGGGACGAGGCCAGAGGGTTTGGTGCAGGGCAGGAGCCGGCGTCCCCTCGGGGCGCTCCCGGAGCATGGAGCCCGCGCGGAGCCCCCGCGCTCCCGGCGTTCCCGGCCGCCCTGGACCCTTCCCAGTCCCGCTGCGCGCGCCGGGGCCGCGCTACGACCACCACGCTGTTCCGCGGAGGCCGCGTCCCGCTCTCGCTGCCTCTCTTGGTGCTGCAAGCCCCGCTGCGGCTTGGCGAAACCTCCTGGGCGGGCGGCGAGGGGCCCTGAGCGCCCCCTCCCACCGCCTGCCTTTTTAATGGACTTGGAACGGCTTGGAAGCCTTTTCCAGCCCTCGTGGAGGAGGGAGGCGAGGTGGGAGCGGGGCTGGGGAGGAGGGAAGCCTTCCCTGTGCTCCACATGTCAGCCCTGCGCCTCGGCACCGCTGCGGGATTTGTTTTCTCCTTTGGATTTTCCTTAAGTTAATGGTACTGGGGAGGGCGCGGAGGGGGCCCGTGCGTCAATCATGAGCAGAACGGGGGAACTCCCCGAGGTGTTGACCCTTTTATACCGGCGTTTACTCTTCTCTCTGATTAAAAGACGCTTCCGAAACGCCTCGGCCTCCTGTGCTGGGGGGGGGGGGGGGGGTAAAAAACCCGTCCCCCCCCCGGCC
>JAVCKT010022110.1:19275-29821 GCA_032273925.1 Rhynchotus rufescens
AGTGTTCTAGATTAGGAGGTGCCAGCAGGATTTAGGTGCAGAGGAAACAGCTTTCTTCTCACTATACCTCAGCATGCCTTGTAGCATATGTGCTTGCTATGAGGCTTTCATTTGTTTTGGGAGACAGTTAGAAGAAAGTGAAACATATAAGGAAAAATGTGCTGTGTGTTTCATCAGTAGAGCAAAAAGATGTAGGTATCGGCACCTTTCCTCTGAAAAGGGTTGTTGGTGTCAGATAATTCTGGTGTTGTTATTATTGGCTCTTGCTTTTTGTCATTTTAATTGATGGTTCCTGCTCTCTCTTTGTGATGGTTTAATTTTGATTGTTGGTCTTTTACTGCTAACAGTTAAATTTATTTTAAGTGGTATGGGAAATTTTCTCTGGCTTGATACAAGTTAGAAGGTGTTCAGCAGACCTTTGGTCCTTAAAAATAACCTGCATATTTTCCTGTGACTGTGGGGACAAGACTAATTCACACAAGTTTCCTCAAGTTCAGTGCTCTTTTAATAGAGCCAGCTATGTCAAGGTTAAAAATTAGGTTTCTTTGCTGTTGTTTTACACGTGCATCTTACCCAAATACTGTCTTTGTTGTCAATTGCCAGAGATTTGGTCTGGGAGGGAAATAGATAAGTTGGTATGAAATTTATTCACCATTTTGTCTCAAACTATTGTTTTTGTGGAAAAAGTGATCTGTTGTTCTTAGGACAAGAATATAAATTATCAATTGTAGTCTGAAATTCTAACCAAATCTTCTGTAGTTCCTGCCCCGCTTCATGGGGCACATAGAGACTACATAAAAATAAAGTACAGTGAGGGGCATACTTAGCCAAATTGTTTCTGTCTGTGATCACAGTTGGAACTGTGATGTTTACAGTTCCACTGTTTTGACGAAAGTGTCCTTTTTCTAATCCACAAGCTAGGCTTCACTTGTTTCATCTGACAGAATCAGACCACTTCCTACTGTAGAAATGTGTACTTATCTGTATGTGTGTGCATATATGTACAAAATCAAGACAAAGAGTGTTTGGATCAAAATAAAAAATCATTTCTGCAGCTTTGCCACTCATTTGTGAATAATAATGTCAGCGAATGGCAAGATTTAATATTAGAGGTGTGATAAACACTTTTACACAGGTGTATGTGTACATGTGTGTTTATTTGTATAGTATTTTCTTTTTAACAGATTGGTCTTGGTTTTACTGTATTTTCTTTTAAGGTGTGGCGCTGACAGCAGATACTAAGATCCAGAGGATGCCTAGTGAATCTGCAGCCCAGGCATTAGCTGTAGCACTTCCTCCATCTCAGTCCAGGTACTTTTAGGTTACTTCATTCATATTTCTGTAATTTGTAGGCATTTCAAGGAAAAAATGCAAAAGCTGGGATAAACATATCTAGAATATTGTATTTACATTATTTAAAAAAAAAATCTTCCTAGCATGGGTGGACATTGTTTTTCTGTACAGTGTTATCGGCTGTTGGGAGAGACAATAGAAAAATCCAATTAGATTCAAGGGAAAACTTTCGACTGTGTGTTTGCACACTTTGTGCCTCTACTTTGTGAAAGCAAAAAGTTGATTCTGGTGAGTTCCCCTTATTTTCACGGCACCTAGGTTGGATGCGAATCGCACGGCGGCTGGCGTGGGTGACATCTACAGGCATGCGGGAATGGCCGAGCGCTCGCAGCCTCCTGGTGCGGCCATGGTGAGTTCCTCATGGATGAGGCTTCTGCTCTCGGAGCAGGCCGTGCTCACCGAATTGCTTCCAGCTTCACTGGAGTTGGGGCTGAATACATTTAATTAGTCTTGAGATGTCACAATAAGGAGGCTTTAGGCTTTATGTGAAGAGTTAAAACATAAAAGTAACCTTCTTTTTAATTTATAGGCTGTAATGGAAGCAGGTGGAAACAAAAATTCAGCGTTAATGGCAAAGAAAGCCCCAACCATGCCCAAGCCTCAGTGGCATCCACCTTGGAAACTGTACAGAGTAAGTTAAGAACTTAAGATCATGCACACAAAAATAAACAAATCTTTTATGTTTTTATAAAGACTGCAAAGCTTAGATTTATTTTTCTCATTCATGAAATGGAAAAAAAATGAAGTCTAATGAACTTCTCAAGTGTTAGGGTGACAGAGCACTGGCACAGGCTGCCCAGAGAGGCTGTGGAGTCTCCTTTGGAGATCTTTTAAAACATGCCTGGATATGATCCTGTGCCATGTGCTCTAGAGTCTCCACCTGAGCAGGGGGATTGGACCAGATGATCTCTTCTAACTAGAGGTCCCTTCCAACTTTAAGCATCCTGTAATTCTAATGAAAATTGATCGTTCCTGATTTGTAGGCATACTCTTTCCTTTTAATAACAAGATTAGATAGAACATTTTTTTTTAATTCTGTGAATATTACTGATTTTACAATTTTGTTTAGGTAGGTTTATCTGTAGTGTGATAAAATCTTTAAAAAGTTTTGTCTTCTCCAGTCAGTAGTTCGTGCTTATGCAGTGCCTGTTATTGTATAAGCACTATACAGTAGTTGTATTTAAATACATTTTTTCTCTGTGAAGTCTGAAGTGTTTAGCCACAGCATTACAGACTCAAAGGATTTGAGACCATGACTTAGTGGTGTGGGATTTAAACGCCAGTACAAGTTCTTTAGGTCAACTTTACGACGTTAATTAAAGGACAAGAGACTACCAGAAATTTACCAAAGTAGAACCAAAACTGAAAATCAAGCTCTTCTCAGATGTGACTTTCCAGAGGAACATGCATTTCTTAAGTTTCAGTGGTAAAGAAGGAAAATTATATTGACAGATATGTTTATTTCTGATTTTTCCAAATTTCTTATTTGCCTGAAGGTTATCAGTGGTCATCTGGGCTGGGTGAGGTGCATTGCAGTAGAACCAGGAAATCAATGGTTTGTTACTGGCTCAGCTGACAGAACTATAAAGGTAAGGAGTTGCAAGAAACTACTGACAAATTTAGTTGTCTTGCTCATGCTGTTTAGAAATATTTTCAGCCCCTGGAAACAATTTCTTATTAGTGTGTACAGAATAGTCAGATACAGAATGTATTGTTCCCCCTTTTCTGCCTTTTGTTACCTAGCTACAAGATTTGTTGTAGTATTATTTCTTTCTGAGATCTTACACATCCTATGGTAGTAGTTAGCAAACGCTTATGTCACAAATTCCAAGAAATACTAATTTCAATTAAGCTTATTATTTTTTTTACCTAGGGTATTTACCCAGACAACCCTTATGTAGCTTTATACTCATCTGTCTCAAAATATTTTGATGCAGATTTGGGACCTTGCTAGTGGCAAATTAAAATTGTCTTTGACGGGACACATCAGTACTGTGCGAGGGGTGATAGTAAGTGCAAGAAGTCCATACCTCTTTTCTTGTGGAGAAGACAAACAAGTGAAATGCTGGGATCTTGAGTACAATAAGGTGAGCTTTAGCTTCTTTAATCAGAGTTAATTGATAGAGGTAAAAAGGTAAAAATCAAAACACAGTATATTTTTCAAGTATCCAGTTAAACTTTTTTCCTCCCCCCCCCACTCCTATCTAGGTCATCAGACATTATCATGGTCACCTAAGTGCTGTCTATGGTTTGGACTTGCATCCAACAATAGATGTACTGGTGACATGTAGCAGAGATTCGACAGCACGAGTAAGTAGAACTTTTGTTTTAGCACCTTCATTTATAGAAGTAAGTAGTTAGCAAAGATTAAATATTTATCAAAGATTAAAATATGAAGTCGAATTTGTAATTCTGTCTTCTAATTAGATAAAAACATTAAGCATTTTATTGTACCCCTACTATAGGCAAATGTAGTGTGACTTCAAGAGAATATTTTACTTGATTGGCTAGGTAGGCTATGTTATATAAAATCACTTCATTTCTTGTTTTTAGAAGATGCTATAGCTTGAGAATGAGCTAGTTATATATCATACAAATTGGATACTAGACTCTCTACTCCTTGTAATTTGCCAGTCAAGGCAATTCTGTGGTGATAAGAGCCCAGCTAAATACTGTGTTTTTAGCTGTAGAACTATGGCAGGAATGTCTTAGAGTTGTTAACAGTACCTAAAATATATTGAATATGCCTTTTTTTCCTTGATCTCTGTAACGTACTGTGGTTTCATAGATATGGGATGTGAGGACAAAAGCCAGTGTGCACACGCTGTCAGGGCACACAAATGCAGTTGCAACAGTGAAGTGTCAAGCTCCAGAACCACAAATTATTACAGGTAGTGTACACAATGGTTGCTTTTCAGTCATGTAATCTATACAGCAATAATGAATATATCTGTTTTGTGATGTGATGAAGGTAGTGTTGTCATCTGTTAATTCATTTATTTCTCTTATTTTTCTGTTAAGTGAACTGTATAATTTTTTATACTATTAATGTTATGCTTAAGCAAATATACTTGTGCATTGCTTAAAAAAATTGTTTTCCTGTTTCCTATGTTTGAAGTTTATAAACTTTTGTTATAATGCAAATGAGTCCTTGTGTTTTGTGTAAAAATAACTCTTTTGTAATTGTTCATCCAGTTAACTGTCTAGTTCCATGGTTAAATATGAGCTACTTATTTCTCACTGTGTCAAAATTCAGTTTTGTTTTGTAACTACTTAAGTCTTCTTGCATTTCAAATTGCATAAAATATTCCTCTGATTTTCTAAACATTTCTAGTAGTGCTGAAGACTGGCTGAAGACTGTTAGCACCCAGCACATTTTACTTCTGAAGCTATATTAATAGTAAAGAGCTCAGGGCTCGCTTAGGATGTTTTCGTCTTTTTTTTTTTTTTCTTTGGTAGTTGAGATACAGTAATGTTGTCTCTAACACGATGATGTTTGGCTGTCTTTTGAAAGCAAAAGGATTAATCTGATGCCTTTTACTATATTCTTTTTTGTCAATATTGCAGGCAGTCATGATACTACAATAAGGCTCTGGGATTTAGTGGCAGGAAAAACTCGTGTTACTTTAACAAACCACAAGAAATCTGTAAGAGCAGTTGTACTACATCCAAGACAGTAAGTTTTCCTCCTTTTTTTTTTTCTTTTTGCAGTCATAGCTTGTAACAGTAGACAGTGACAAAGTTAATATGACAGGAGTAACTAATGAAAGAAGTGCTTAGAAGGGTTTAAAATGTACACACTAATAAAATATTTCTTTGCAAAAGCTTTTAATACACAGATTTTGTTCTCCAAGTACTGATGTTGGTGTATGTTGGAAATTCCCAGAATTTGTTATTCTTACTCCGCAGAACTTTTTACAAGTGCTTTGATGAGGTTTTGAGAGATCTGTGACACTAGGCTTCCTGGGACTAAATTATGTAATTGAATGTTTTTTAGCAGAAAGTGAGGAAAAAAGAAACTAAAATTGTCTGTGTGTGTATAATGCTGAACGAAACAGGAAGTGCTGCAAGGGATTTTTTTTTCTTTTTTAATCTGTAGTTCATTGCACAGGATACTTCAAATTACTGGTCTTGCAGAAAGACTTCTGTATGTAATTAAACCTATCAACCTAATCAACCTAAAGCGGATGATGGTGATGTTCTGATTTAAGATGCTATATTTTGTTGCATCAGCAGTTATATGGTTTTATATATGCTGCTAATCTAACATGTTAACATGTATGTTAAAGTGAGGAAATACATTTTTCCCCCTTTTTCTCTCTGATACCTGATAATATCCTTATTCTTGAAAACTTGACAGAATAACTATGGATAAGAATTTTAGCTTTTTACACTCTCCAAAACTTAAGGGGTATTTTTAAGGTTTATTTACCTATTTTCACCATTATATGGCACAGGAGAACTTTGTGATTTATGAGATTCAGATAATTTATAGAATGTAAAGGAAAGAATTCTTTAATCACTGTTTAATTACTGTTCTCATTTGTAATTTCATAAAATCACTTTGCAAGCAGAATAGTTTTCAGCAGAGCAGATGTAGTGCTAAGTCACTTTGCAACTAGTTCATCAGTAGTTTTAATGAAAGACTTTGGCTCTTCTTACTTTGGCATTGGTTTATCCTTATTATAAATTGTGATTTAATGTCTTAATCGTCTTTCAGTTACACATTCGCATCTGGTTCTCCAGATAATATTAAACAATGGAAATTCCCAGATGGAAACTTCATTCAGAACCTCTCTGGTCACAATGCTATTATCAACACCCTGGCTGTAAATTCAGATGGAGTTTTGGTTTCAGGAGGTAAAATGAGAAATATTTCTTGGTATTTTCTTTCTTTCCTGTGCCTGGAGTGCCTTAGACAAGGGTGAGAGGGTGACTATATTCTTTGGTGTTAACTGAATTGCATGCCCCAAAATTCATTTGAAAGTAGTGAACTTGTTATTTTTCCATATCAGAATATTGCTTTTCTCTTTCTTTTGTGTGTTTGTGTGGGTATGTGAGTGTGGTTTTTATTTTAAGAAAATCTCTATCCAAACAGTATCTTACATCCTTATGTTGTCTACAACTTCAAAGAAGCTGGTGCTTAAAATAAATTGAGCTTACCTTAGAGTCGCTTACCTTAGAAGCACATTGTCTGAAACAGTTGCAGTTCCTTTCTAGTTGGCATGAATGAGGAAATGGAAGTTTGAATAAGTCTGACTTGGGCCTCTTTTTTAAAAAGAAAAAAAAAAATATATATATATATATGTATATATATGTGAACTGGAAAAGTTGTTTTTCTTGCATCCTTCAGAACAGGGAGCTCAGATATTCATGAGTATGCTTTAGCTGAATCTACTAGCAGTAATGATGGCAGTGCTTTAAGCTGGTTGAACTAAGTTGAATGTTGTGGAGGTTCTTTGTCCCTTTCTGACAAATTCAGGAGTGAAGATTTGTGATCCCGTTAACAGGGTGGTATCTCTTTGGGTCAATTTTTGTAGAGCTGCTGAATAGGGAACTGATTCACAGTTCAGTCCTCGTCTCTGCTTTCAAACTATCTTGCTGCATGTGCCTTGTGTCTTAGTCTGCCTCTTGATTATCTGATGCAGTTTGATGTGTTTCTGAGGAAGCTTCTGGCAGCCACCTTAAACTGGAATGACCTTCCTTGTTTGAGAAGGAAAGAAGGAGAAAACAGTAAACTGCTACGTGATGTGCAGAGTTATTCCACATGAACATTACAGTTAATGTGTTGCTGACTCACTAAAAAGCTATTTATGACAACTTTTGTTTGTCAAAACAAAGTTGTTTAGAAAAACAAGAAAAAAATGATTAAAATTATAACGCCTTTTTTTTTTTTTTTTCTTCTCTCCTTCAGCTGATAATGGGACTATGCATCTTTGGGACTGGAGAACTGGATATAATTTCCAGAGAGTACATGCAGCTGTACAGCCAGGTTCTTTGGACAGTGAATCAGGAATATTTGCTTGCATTTTTGACCAGTCAGAAAGCAGATTGCTAACTGCCGAAGCTGATAAAACCATAAAAGTGTACAGAGAAGATGAAACTGCGGTACGTTGAAGTTATTTTTTTAAACATATTTTCATGAAATCAGTGAATTTGGAAGAACTGTTGTATAGCCATAAGAGTCATGCATGTGGATTTGCTCAGTTGGTCTTCTCATTAATGATAGAAAAGACTATGTAATTACATAAAAAAGAACAGCGGCAGCTAGTCTGTGAATTCCTGGTTTCATATATACCGCTATAGAAAGTGTCAGGTCCATCTATTCTTCTGCAAAAGTCTTTGTGATGCACTTTAGAGACATCTCATTATAAAAAAATACATACTTAAATTTTGAAACCAGTAGGGAACTGCATTTAGAATATTAAAAGATAGGTATTAAACAAAGATTTAAATTTTAAAGACTTACTGAACTTTTGTATATGATCTGGATTAAAAATTGAAGGTAGATGATAGGAATTCAGAATAAACAGCTCAATTCCAAAATAATGTGCTAAATTTTGAATCGGTGATAGGTTACAGTATACTTTCTGTTTACCTCCCGGAACCTGTCTTCAATACAATAAGTCTTTGATGTAAATTAATATAAAAGCTTATATTCTTTATTATTATAATTTCATCTATTTCTTTAATATTATATATGAAATAGATTTTATAGCCTATATAGGTAATATTTTAAACTGAATCCTAATTACAGATAAGGAAATTTTTAACTTGAAACTTACGAAATTTTTGTTTTTTTCCCTTCAGACTGAAGAAACTCATCCTATCAGCTGGAAACCTGAAATTATCAAGAGAAAGCGATTTTAATATGGCTACATATGTACACTATAACTTCGTTTTGGCTTTTCTGAAAGTATTCAGTCATGCTATGTCTTTCCTAGAACAGCATAGCAGGAACTCAGCTAAAGTCATTGCTTTTCCAACATATTTTATAATAAATTTTATTTCACTTTGTTTTTGTCTTTTTTGGTATGATCCCAGCACAGAAATTGCAGCTCTTAACTCCTTCACCTTTTAGAGCATTTATAATTCATGAAAAGGATAGCTGGTTACTTGACTGTATGTGCAGGTGGTTATTTGATATTTTTATATACACACTGAGTGTAAGTGTAAAAGTACTATGTTGAGTCAGATTTTGTGGAAAACCTTTTCCTGACTGCAGAAGTTAATTGTAGATTCATGCATAGACACAACCCAAAGGCAATTTTTGAGTAATATTTTTAAGTTGTAGGCTACTATTCCTTAAAAATGCTAAGCATCTACTGTAATAGAACAGTATGTATACTAAATTGTGAAATAATGGAATAATCTAGGAAGAGCAGAGCTATGTAATAATAATGTAGTTTGCTTAGTAAAGATACTGAGCATTAGTGGAGTTCTGTTATTGCATTTTTGACTTTCAAATATTGAAATATTGACTTTCAAAGTGCTTCTTTCTATAGAAATGTTTTCCTAAGCAATTCCTCCTCCTTACTGGTTTCATTTCAATCTAGACTTTGAACAGCAAGGGCCACTGTCAAATTGAATGGTTTACAGTAAGCACCAGGTTTGGACCAGTTGATTTTACCTTTCTAAGTCATCTGTCTTTTGATTTTATTCCAGTTATCCAAAGCATGTGTGACATTATAGATTGTAGGAAACTTCTGAAGCTGCTTTAAAAGGTCTTATGTCATTCCAGTCTTAATTGTATTTGTGGCTGCTTCCCTACTACCATATTAAGAATTTTAAAAATGTTAAAGAAAGACAATGTTTTTGGAGTGGCAAAAACTTTGCTTGCAAAACAGTCATGTAATAGGCACTAACCACCTAAGGCTCCTTGCTGCAGCCTCTCGGTGATGCTAGTGCTGTGTTGAGGCCCGTTCTTTTGGCTGGGAGGAAAAGCAGGAGCCATTCAGCCATTCCGTTGTTGACAGTGTTGCTGGCTTGGCTAACCGCTGCAGAGGCGAGTTTCATACTGGGTAAACATAATTGTTTTGTGGACACTGGGTTGATAGTAACCATTTCTGCTTTTTGCCAGTCTGACACCTCTTTCCAAAGCTGTTAATTATGTTAGAGAAATTGTGCAGTTTGCTGAAAGTGCCTGGAATGCCCCATTTTGGATACTTGCAGTGTAACTTAAAATCTTGTGCAACTTAGTGTTGATCATATAAGTTTATTACTCCCATTAATTTTTTTTTATGATGCACAGGAATGCTGTCATATAAATATTGTAATTAAAATGTAAATGTTTGATATCTTTTTAAAACAGTTCATGGTGCATAACTGAATTTTGACAGCTGACTGTCAAACTGTCTGTCAAGCTGCATTGACTAAAACATCTTCGCAGAATGCATTTGCACACACTGACTTGTTTATTGCTGTTCTCCAGTATATGTTAAATTTTGCCTTTCACGTCACTATATTTCAGAACAAAAAGAAAAGAAAATGGTACTGGTGATGTTTTTAGAATTTTGAAAAGTATAAAAGCCTCCACACAAAATTGTGAAAAAAGTATTTTCTTTAAAGGGATGCATTCAACTATAGTTGTTTAAATTTTTTTAAACAACTTTTAAAAAATGCCCTAGATGTTTTCAAGACTGTCTTTGTTTTCTTTTTCCATTTGCTGTATAGAAGTGTTGTTGCAGTGGGGAGGAGAGGGCAGGCAGACCACAGTGCCATGCACGGATTCCCCGTTAGCCTGCTTCTGTCCGTCGACCTTGCCTGCTATCCTTATTCATAGTGCCCCGTTTCTTGCCATCTCAGAGCATGGAGAAAAGTAGGCAGGTTTTGTTGGGTTAAATCTGTCTTATTTGGTTGATATGCTGAATCTTTTGATCTTTAGTACAGCTGTTTGAAATAATGGAGAAAAATAAAGATTGTAGCCTATGCATTTCAAATTTTATGCATTTATTCTGACAGTGTATCATTTTAGAAATCCATGAACTGTTCGATGATTTGCAGAATTTTGTGGCTCACTAAAATCCTCTATAGGAAACCAGAGTGGAGAAGAGAATTTTATCAACTTGCTTGATAAAAAATATATTTTTTGTGTGAGGATGTTAGGGTGTTGTTTGTTTGTTTTTGTTTTATTTTAAAGGATCTTTATTTCTTTTGACAATTTAGAATCAGGAAAAGGAAACTAGAAGTTTTG
>JAVCKT010022111.1:0-16341 GCA_032273925.1 Rhynchotus rufescens
GCAAGGAAAGCTGCTCCTGGAGCTTTTCCCTGGAAGGGCTCCGTGTTTCACCGCTGTCCTGGGAGCTTTTCCTGCCATTCCTGCCATCCTGCGCGCGAGCGGGTTTGCAGGAGCAGTGCGGGATGCTGCAGCCGATCCCGGCTGTATTTATCCCCAGGGCGCAGCAAGGAAAAGGGTGGCTTTTTAGGACAGCGCCTTGCAGGACAGTTTGCATGTGGTAACAGCATCCTGGTCCTCCCGCCTTCTGGTAAGGAAAATGCACTGGAGACGTGAATTAATTGTAATTAGATTGCAGTTGTCCTAAAGGAGCAGTATTTCAGGGAAAGGAGGGGAAAAAAAAAAGAAAAAATAGCTAAAAATCACACTGTGGCAGGTGTGATGGTCGTGCGCTTTGCTGGGTTCAGGACCCAAGTGAAATGAAAGGCAAGAATCAAGAATGTTATTTATACAAACAAAAATGAAATCAAAAAGCAGAAAAAAAAATACCATTTTTGCCATGGCAGTGTTACCACGGTGAGTTGTGTCAGTATCGACCCATAAAATTCAGCCCTGGAGAAACGTTTAAGATGGTGTTTGCTACCAAAGCAAGGCAGGGTAGGGCCGTGGCCGCTCTAACTCCTTCCCTGTCTTGCAGGGTTCTCCCTGAGCAGCTGCCGCCTCCGAACCCGCCGGGAATCCTCCCAGCTCCGGCTATCCTGTCACTTGGCTTCCAGGGGTCCCTGTCACCAGAGTGTCCTGCAGCTGGTGGCAGTTGACCGAAACCGAGGGCCCCTCCGTGGCTGTAGGAGCAGCGACCCAAACAGCAAAGGGTCAAGCTGCAGTCAGAGACAGAAAATCAGTGAACTAAGGCTCCATTTCAGTGCTTTGGTTGCAATTTCTATTTTCTACTGGGATTTGTATTTTCTTAGATTGAGTTAGTTTAATTGGCAGCAAATTCACCTGTAATTTGAATCTGCTGGTTTGTGGGCCAGACCCACGAGTGGCCTAGATCACTGAAGGCAGTTAGGTGAGTAACTTCTGTGGACACGTCTTTGTTACCAGGAACACAAGAGAGGTGTTTATGCTCATCCAGGGCTTTTGTTTTGGAGACCATACGGGCCTGCCTGGTAAATATTGTTAGAGTCTTTTAAAGCTACCCTGTTGTTTTTATTAGCACTCAGCCTCCTAGCTCTGCCTTCTCACTGTGGGCTGCAAAGGGCTAGAATCCTTTTAGCATTTTAGCACTTCCTTGACAAACATCCTGCTGTTCTGCTGCTGCTGCCTCCTGAAAGGCAGGAGCTCTGGGTTCTTTTTTTTTTTTTTTGAGAGGGGAAAAAAAAGTCTCCAAACTCAAGGACATCCGTACAGTTGTGTTTGGTGACATCTGCTTTGCTGCAAGCATCACTGAGTGCAGATCTACAGCCTTTTAACCCTACTCTCTAGGGCAACAATTTTGTGCTCTAGTTCTTCCAGGCTTTTGCTTGTCACCTTTTTTTTCTTTTTTTCAAGGAGCATAAGATGTAGCTTCTCTCTTAAGAAAAGAGTCGCTTTTGGTAGCTTACCCTAAGAACACCACATAGTCACTAGAAGAAATAGGGCTCTGTGCACAGATCCCCACAGGGTAACAAAACCTCCCCTGGGGAAAAGATCCTTGAACTGGTTTGAACCGAAAGCTCCCAATTTCACAGTGCCTTTGGCTAGAAAATGCGAACGTTCAAAGGGCTGCAGTGTGATTAGAGATTTTCCTTTCACAGCCTCTGATGTAGGAGCTGAACTCTCCTCCTCTCTTCCCCACTTGCGTAGATTGGGTTTGGAGGAACAAAAACAGATTAGGAGGTAGGGGAGGAAATAGAGGCGTGAGATAGAAAATAGAGAAAGAAGGGCAATTTGTGTTTGTTTTTATTTTTCATTCTCAGCCCCCCCGGCTAAGCAGAGCAGCCCTCTATCTCCCTTCCAGGCAATGGGCTCAAGAAGCTGGTCTTGACTTTTGTCCCAGCCATCATTCCTGTTTGGATCTGGGCTGCGCTGCAGGGGCTGTGAACTGCTCGGATAACTGCTCCGGACACTGGCCTCGCATCCCTGGACTCGCAGGTTTTTGCATTACCTCAGTCATTTTTGCATTACCCAAGTCTTTCTCCTTTTTGTTTTTTTAAGTTTGTTCCCACGTGGTTTGGTTCAAGTCGTTTATAATTAATAACAGTCTTCTCTGATCCCTGCCCTGCAGCGTTTTCAAGCTCGGTATGGAAACGGGCTGCGGTTCGGATGGAGGGTCTCGCTGCGAGTCCCCGACCTCTGCAGCTGACCCAAAAGGAGGAGGCAACAACATCTTCCCACATCTTCCCTCCCACAGCTGAATACCCCAAACCTGGACCTTCCACTGCCTTTTGAGCAGAGCTGAGCATCTCCAGGGGAGCTCAGGATGTTGTTTCCCGCAGAAATGGAGCCATGGCAAAGCTGAAGGGCTGATTTCCTAAAAAGCTTCCAACTGGGGTTGCTCTGATTGCTGAGGGGACTGCTCAGACCTGGGGTGTTGGAGTTGCTGCCTATCTGCAGCACTTGCTGCTCTCAGGATAAACAAATCCTGCCTTTTCCCATTCCAAGCTCTTAGGTTCGGGCTGGTGAAGGCTGCAGGGAAGGGCATAGGCTGCCCCTCTCGGGCTTTGTGGTGAGATAGGAAGGAGTTAAGCGGCACCCGAGGGAAGGTGGCTGCTCTATTGTTCAGGCAGGGCTCTGGATCCAGCCTTGCCTTGCCGGGCTCTATTCCCGGATCTGCCTCCGGCTTCCTGCATGACCTTGGACCGCTCGCTCACCTTTTCTTTTCCTTAGTTCCCAAATCCTAACAGGGAAATAATTCTTTTCCGGTGGTGCCTCATTCCCCACTGGCTTTAGGGTAGCGAGGTTCTTGGAGGGGAGCTGGGCACGTGTCCACAGGACAAGTATTCACACGCAGGGCCCTGATTCTGGAACATGATCACGCAGACATAGCTCTGCCCATGAACATGGCCACATATATATGTATTTTTTCTAGGCTGTGGTAGAAATCCAGTTCCATTTGTGGTCGATGCAGCTGCCTCTCTCCCAGCAATTTAGGCTGCACTGCTCCCGTTTTTCACTAGATGGTGCTTTTGACCAAGGATTGCCATAACTGCAGTTCTTTTCTGCACCCAATTTCCTTATTTTTCTTCCCCTTTCTCCATTCCTTCCCCTCTTTCTGTGCTTTAGCACTACGGGGATGCTTAATGGTGCAGGGTATTGAGCAAGGCTGGTCTGGAGGTCATAAATGCTGCAAGCCACCCGGACCCAGCTTGTCTTCTGGGCTTTGGGTTTTGAAGCATGGATCAGCGGTGCTGGGCTGTGGCAGAGAATTGAATTCTTTCCGTGTTTTCTATTCCCATAAGGAAAAAGCTTCAAAGAGCAGGTCCCCTCCCCCTCGCTGCTGGTGAAGGGCATTTAGGGAAGCTGGAAAAAAAAAACCCTAGCTCTGACAGATGCATTTATTTAGCAAACCACCGCCTTTCCCTACCTTAGCAGAACATTGGTTGCTTTTTAAAAAGGCAATTGCTGCTTTTATGTCCATCTTTGTATGCAGGGAACGGCTCCCCAGCCAAGGTCGTTGCCTGCTGCACGCCGGGGCGACGCGGCCCGCGTGGAAGGAGCCCTGATTTCTGCACCACGTCCACGGGTGACGAGGGCAGCGGCCGGTGCTGACTGCCTTCCCACTGCCAGGCACAGGGAGCCTCGGAGCAGCCCTCCCTCTTGCAGCGAGGGAGAGGGATGGGAATGCAATGGAGCATCCCCTGCGTGAGCTCATGTGGCGCCAAGGTGAGCGGCGCTGTCGCCGTCCGTGATGGCACCGTGGGGTACAAGTCAGGCAGCCTGCCCCAGTGGGGCAGCAGGGCCGGTGGCAGTGCCAGGGTGCCAGTTGCATCCCAACACTCCCCTCGGGAGCCTGCAGCTGCATTGCTCCACACTGCCTCCCTACGGAATTTTACAAACATTAATGAATGGGGCCGGGTCGCGGCTCCGACGCCGCTCTGCCACGCACACGTTTCTAGTCGAAGGCCAGGGGAGATTCTGCCCCTGGCACCGCGGCAGCGGGTGCAGGTTTGCGAGGCCAGCGCCTGCAGCAGCCCCTGCTCACGTGCTGCGTGTTGTGCTTGCGACAGTGACGTCCCCGCAGCAGGGACACGAGCTGTGCTGAACTGCAGCGTGACACGGAACTCCTCTCGGGATTGGGAGCTGACAGTGATTTCTTTGTCATTCCCCCCGTTGTCCTCTCCCACCACACGTACATTTGTTCATGGTTAGCGAGATATTGGTGATGACGGAAACTTGGGGCTGCTTCACAGGAGAACCGTTTGCAAGAGCCACCCAGAACCGCAGGGTCCACGTTCACGAGAGGGGTGAGAAGAGGGGACCATGAATTTCCTTGCAGCTCACAGCGAGCTGCTCTCCCAGCTTGTTCTGGCTGAGATGGAATTGCATCACAGATGGATATTTTTCTGAGATGTGCTTTGATTTATTGTTTTTCTCTTAGGGAATTTGCCAGCGTCTCCCAAATGACGTGGCTGTGAAGTGCAAGCGCGCCGTACCTGTGTGAGGGAGCGGATTGTGCTCTGCAGTCTGCTTCTGCTCTCCCTCCTTGCCTTTCCCCGCATCCCCGTGTGCCACAGAGCCAGCTGCTCCCGGAATAGCTGGGGAATGAAATGTCACCGTTTGAAACTGGTGAGTCACACGTTTTGAAAGAGGGGGAGCATTATGAAATGCTGCGGTGGGCAGAGCGTCTCCTGAGCTTGGAGAGACGTTCAGAGCCGCAGCCCGGCCAGCGATGGAGCCCGCGGGCTCCGAGCAGCGGCTGCCGTGGGCGTCCGGCTGCAGGAGGACCTCGAAACCCTTTGCAAAGTTTTATTGTCTAGTCCAAACACCCCAAATACCCCCAAAAGCCACTGCTGCTGGAGCTGGGCCCCTCTGCCAGCAGGACTCGCTGTGTCTGGGTGACAACTCACCTACAGCGACTCTTAATTAAACCTCCCGCGCTGCTGCGAGGGATGTAATTACAGGGAGACCTGACTTAAGCAACCACTCCAGGGACCAACAAAAAATATATTCGTTACCAGAGCAGGTTAGAATAGGGCAAGGAATAGGGAATTGAATACATTTTTGGGATATTTCAGGGCAAGTTTGTAAAACAAGCAGGGCTAATTAGGCTGCTGGCTTCTCTGCATATCCCAATATTAGGATTATGCCCTTCAGACACCAGGAGTTAACATAATCAGGTTTATTTAGTTATTTATTTTTCTCCTTTTAAGCACATCCTTGAGATCTCTTTGTCTTTAATAGAGCCCATACAAAAAGTGTCAAGTGGTGCAAATGGGGGTGATGGTTCCGTGCAAGGAGCTGTTGTTTATCAGAAGGGCAGAGCTGTCCCTGCCCAGGGGTGCAAACACTCAGTCAAAAAGCCACATCCCTCTCTGCTCTGTGATAACCGCCCTGTGCAAGACTGCCCGGCAGGTACCAAGAACTGCATCCCTCGAGCACAGTGGCTGGAAGGGCTCTGATGTCTCACTGGTGCCGCTGCCCCATCTCGCTGCAGGAGGTTCCTGTCCTGCAGCAGGGCCGTGCGTCACCATTTGCAGCCCAGGGTATTAATCTGAACTGCCAGCTCTTTCGGGTTGCATTAATATTCCAGGCACTGAACTCTGGTGGCCGTGGAGAGGACAGGCCACCCATTTGCAGGCTCTGCTTCAGCAAGACCAACCCCCAGCTGAAGGACAGGTAAGAGCAGGAAAGAACAGTATCATAAATAGTCCCAGTGTGGGCCAGCAGGACTCCTCTGGAGAGCCTCCCCTTAAGTGGGATTCTGGATGTGTGCCATGAGCACCCCCCTCCTGATTGCAAGTTATGCAGCTAATTTAACAGGGATTTTGCAGGAGTCAGTCCTCAGGGCGGTTAATGCCACAAGACTTTACGACATGTGTATTTCTATCCCAGATTTTTGCTGGTGTTAACTAGAAACCCACATATTCTGTCGTCACTGGGTTTGACTTAAATAAGTTGTGACTGCAGAAATTTGCTGCAGAGTCCAAGTTTTTGTTCAAGGCAAACTAAAACAAACCAAGTGCTTCTCAGCTCCCGACGACAACCTTGAGAAGTCAAATCCGGGTGCAGTTTCACATGCCTTTTCCTGAGCAGCCAAGCCTGCTTATCTACCCCACCCTCTTCTCTCCTATTTATTGTTTTTGCCTTTTTTTCCTCCCTCAGATGGTTTCAGGGATTCAGCTGCCACTGCGGCCTGCAGAGAGTCAGAGCAGCAGCACTGCAGGGACCAGGGGCTGCAGCAGGAGTGAGCCAAGGAGCCAGGTGAGAATGAGGTACCCTGGTTCCTTATTACACATCTGAGCTATCAGATAGTCCAAAATAGCTCTAAGAGATGTGATTGCCAGTGCATCAGCAATTCAGAATTATAATTACGGTGTTTTAAGGCTTAATATTATCTCCTTAGCCTCTGTTTTTTCTAGCAAGAACATCTACTTGGTATTTTTTTCCCTCCCAAAATCTTTAATGGGGATTCCTCTAATTCAAGTTTCCTGCTTAAATGATGAATACTAATATGCCCCATTGCAAACTCAGTTGCTTCTTAGAATGAAGTTAGCATCACTTGAAACTGAGTAACTAAGGATGAACTTGCCAAGTATACAGGTGTTGAATTCAGGAGGTATTGGAAGTTTCAAAGATACCTAATGCTGCCCTTAATGGATTTTTTTTTTTCTTAAATAAAGAGTTGTGCCTCCTCCTTATCTCAGGTGGGTTTTCCCAGGCTGCCTAAGACCACCCATCCTCAGCTTCTTAGGTCTTGCCAAAGTTCATACATGATGTGTGGGGCTCTTCTGACCTAAACAAGCATTTCAGGACATTTTGAAAGGGCGGCATTATTAGTGATATGCTTTTGGGGAAAAGAAAAACAAAATAAGGGAGGGGAGAGAGAGAGAGAGAGGGAGAGAGAGAGAGACAACCATAAAGTTGGATACTCATTAGCAAGGCATTTTCAGAAAACAATAGAAGAACAGACAAAAGCCAGTCCAGATTCTGTGGTATTTCCTGAAGGGCTCCCTCTGGCACATGGCTCTTCCCTGCCAATCCTTTTGTATTGTTTTTGATAATGAGCAGAAACTGAACAGATGATTATTGCATTGTCCACTAAGTGATTCATTTACATTAAATAATGTTCCAAAAGTAGGCTTTGGGTAGATTTTTTTAGTCACTTCAATTATTTATTTGTACAGTTTAATTACCTTCTTTTAACTCTCCACTGTACATAATTATTTCCTGAGTGCTTCAGCTAAGTCACATGGGATGTAACTCCCCTCAAGTCAGTGGTCCAACAAGCATTGACCAAATACATGAAGCAGCATGGTCTGCATCTCCAAAGAGAGGCTTAGTTTTGAGTGACCACCTCTGGAAAACCAGCTGGGAAGGTGCTGAGGTTCCTAAGCGTATGCAGGTCCCTAAAAGTCTTGGTCTATGGCTGAAAGTCAGACTATGAAGCACAAACTCTGCTGCATAAAGCACCGCAGTTCCTTTGATTTCTATGTACATCTCAATTATTGCTGCATATCTGCACTGAGGTTTCTTTATTAAAACCAAGGCTTTCATTACAACTTGAGGCTTTTCTTACAAAGGTCAAAGGCTTTGTTTGATCCTTTTTGGAAGAGTGTGACTGATGGGATGTGCTTGAAGGCACAGGGCAGTAGTGCAGCTAGAGGAACTTCACTGCAAGAAGCTATTTAGTCCCAAATCCACTTGAAGAACTCCAACCAGCAAATCATCAGTCCTTTGCCAATATAATGAAGAAAGGAGGGGATTTTGTTCTGCAGAGATTGCATGCCTGTACCTGCCTAGATAGAGAGGAAAAAAAAAAAGACTCTTTGCAACCAATTTCCCATCAACTTGTAAGCCAAAGGCAGAGGACAGTTATATTGCAGTACCACTGTAGTGTTTCCAGCTGTGAAAGACATTGCACTAAAGCTCTTTGCAATACTGTGTTGTTATAACTGGTGCAGAAGCTGCTAAGTGGCTGCCTAAAGTCTAGACTTGTCTCTGTGCACTATATTTCTGTTGCTTTGCATGGGAAACTGCTTCAGTTGCTTTGCATGGGCTTGTGATTAAGCAAACTGTCCACCCTTTAGGATCTTCTTAAGAACCTTTGGCTTTCTTTTGGGTTAGATGGCATCATCACAAACCCAGATAAAACCCAGCATATGCATAAACAATCCCAGCCCTCTCTCTGCATAAAACCACAAAGCAGTGAATTGCTAGGGCCTCCCCTCCTGCCTTCCACTTGAACCCTGCAGCAGCGTTGCCCTCCTTGTCTTTCTGCTCTCCCAGGAGCCCCCATCGCTCTGTGCTTAGTGGCAGGCGATGAAATCAAGCCGTGCATTAGCAGCTCCATAATAGCTTTGCTCAGTGGAACCCAGCTTCCTTCATTAATCCAGAAAATGAGAGTTGTTTTTGTACATTTGAGAAGCTAATTATTTAAGTGCTGGGAATTAAGGCTCGTCAGATACTGGAGACTGATTTTGGTTGTGTTCCCCAGGGCATGGGACAGGATGGAAGGAAGCTGGGTTTGCACAGGTGTGTTAGCCCATCCCTGCCTGGAGCAGGAAGCAACAGCCTGGATCCCTTTCTACCTGACACAGAAAAGCATCTCTCTGTGTATGTCCCTTTTCTTACAGACACTGATGGCTCTCTCTTTTCATGCCTCCCCTGAGCCACTATTTTGTTTTATTCGTATTCCCATAAAAAGAGGTACCCGCTTGTGGTTGACCTGGCACAAATATTTTACACTAAACCAACAATGCTGGGTCTCAACTGCACTTTCAGTGGGAGAAGCTAACTCACATCAGTTGTCCTTCTATCCTTAGCTACCTTTCAGCCCTACCCTTGATCACCATATCCTGGGGGCTGGATTAATAACTGCTCACTAACTTAGCAAGGGACTCGTCCAGTGGCTTGGGAAGCTGAAGATGACTTGGGTGAAAACCCCCCGTGTCTGTGGGAAACCACAGACAAGGCTGGATCTGCTGTCACAAACCAAGTTGTTACAGCACAATGACTCTCAACAGTAGATGGGTGCTTTTGACATTCTTCCCAGAAAACGACAGAGAACCCATTGATGCTATTGCCAATGGGGGATTTAGTTCTGATAGTGTTGGTGGATGGATTCACTCTTCATTATGAGCAAAGAACAAATTTTTCATGTTTAATGAGATAGCCAATGTCCTGCGTTGTCTTCAGAGGCTGAGGAAGTGAACTTTGCTGTGTGTTCAGTTGCAGCCAGATGTTGAGGTATTGTCTGGTTGCAATTGCCTTGATAAATAGCAAGGGTGACATTTTAGCTCCATTTAAGTCAGTGGCAAAATTCCTTTTGAGTTCAACTAGGACCAAAACTTCATCCTGTGGTAGTGCTGAAGGGAAATCTAGCAAATGAGCTTCACAAAAGTAAATCCAAGCATTCTATTTTTTTAGGACTCTTTTCAACCTATGAGCTGGGAATCCTTGGAATTCTAGGCACTACGTCGAAGCTGTCTGCAAAAGATCACCAAGACAAGCGAGCATATTGGCAGGGCTCCGTAATTCCCTTAGGAAACTTCAGGGCATGATTATAAAGTCCTTTGTCAGCTGTATCTTTTGAAGTTCACCCGATTTTAGACTCTCTGGATCAAGAAGCATCCTTTTGGTAGGACTTTTTCAGCTGAGCTGACTCTTTGTCACTGAATGTTGTGAATTCAAGGAGCCACATTATCCTCTATGATAGCACTGGGCTAGGGGCAAATCTCTAGTGTGGATCTGGCACCTATCAGATGCTCTAACTAACAGGTTGGACTGAAAAATTCAACTTTTTTTTTTTTTTAAGCTCTATTTTCAGCTCTGATTTTCAGCTCTAAAGGAGCTGGTGCTGCTGGTGCTACACCTGCAATTCAGTGTGGTCGCAGGGCTGCTATTTTGTCCCTAATATAAAGGAGCAGGTAGACAGTAGTCCCTGCAAACTGCTAGGGTTCTTAAGGAGCTCAGATGAATTTCATTAGGAGTTAATGGCAATCAGCTTCTGGCAGAATAATGTAGATTTTACCTGGTATCTCCCTAGTTTTAAACACTGTGGTCAGACAAACAACCCAGTCTGCTTTAAAGGTTTTGGAGTACGTAACGGTGGTGCTTTTTATTTGAACTGCAGTTCATAATACTTAGATGAAAACAGGCTGGGGTAGAAATAAAGATTTAAAAAATTTATTCTTAAAATGCTAAAAAATATATATATTTAGGGTTTTGGAAAATGGCTGTGTGGGGGGTTTGGAATGTGTAATTCCTGGTAGATCATGGGGGAATTTGTCCTTTTTAGAGTGCCTGGAAACATGCAGAAGAGGCACTGAGGAATCTTCATGTATTATGTATTGGTTATTAGCGTGGAGGGCCCTCGTGCTTGTAAGGGCAAATTGGCTCTTTGTGAGCAGAACAAGAGGCCACAACCGCATCTCGTGTTTTAGCTGTGTGCACGCAGGCTGCCTGCTCTGGGTCTCCTACTAGAAGATGAAACAGGGTCTGTGTCTGGAGACCAGGGTCAAGGGGAAGCCCAAAAGGAGTGAGTGCCAAAGTCCAGCATCTTCCAGAGAATATCCAAGCACTGCTTATCGCCTGTTTATATTGAGGACTGCTTGCTTCGGTGTCTCATTGGATATCTCTCCTCTAATCTTAAGGAGTGTAACTTTACAAAAAGTATTCCTGAGTTGCTTCCTCAGTTCTACCCAGCACCTGCAGAATTAAGAACTTTGCAAGCTTTTAGATCCGTGAGTTTCAAACCAGCAAGCAAGACCAGCCCTTGAACAGTCCTCTTGAAATCCACTTTGAGAACTGGGCTCATCAGCCTCTTGTGGGTTCAGTCCTAGGACAGCCTCATTGTAATTCATATTTTTTATTAGGAATCCTAGCTAGAACCTTTGTACAGCCTCATTGTAATTCATATTTTTTATTAAGAATCCTAGCTAGAACCTTTGTATTGTTTATGCATCTGATCTAAGGCAAAGGTTCACGTTTCCCAGCAAACTAAAATGGGCACTTTAATGCATTTTATGTGGAAAAGTGAATGAAGTAAGGACTGATTTATGACTAGCCAGAAAAGTCGGAAAGTTCCCCCTTGGGATGATGTGGATTGAGGATACAGTTGCTTTGCTTTTCCATGTGGAAGAACTCTGCCTCTTCCCAACTGAGCTATCGTGTAACATAGATGAGTCTCTGGAGGAAGAGTTTGCTGTACATTTGCAGTATGTTTTAGCTACTATCAACATTTATATTCCATTGTCATTTGGGGGAAAGCACTAATTAGCATAATCATCAATGCTTTAAAATTAAAAATTCCTCCAAGAGACATGGGAGGGACTGGAATTATTTCCTCCCCCCAGAGGCAAATCCTTTCCCAAGCTGTCTGCTGCACCAAAAGGTTTTATTTTAGAAACACTCCCAAGCTGTGCCCAGGAGTAAATTAAACTACAGCAAATGTGTAAAACACAGCAGCGTGTGTGTGTGTGTGCACATACAGCAAGCAGCTATGTTGTATGTAAACTACAGCAGTTTATATGTGACTATAATTACTAGAGGACAAAAAGGTGTCACTATTTTCCACTCTTATTTTGGTTTCACTGGTATTAAACAGTTACCTCGTGCTTCTGTGCCACCTTCACAGTATGTAATGGAACAATTGGGAGGTATTTGTAGAGTTTAGGTGTCTGTGTATTTTCCAGGAAAGATTCTGGTATCTTTGCAAGATGGAAAGCAAAGGGCTCGATAACACTGCTCCCTTCTAGAGCTTGCTGCAAGCTTGCCAGGTAAGGATCTGGCCTCAACAAATCTCAAGAGCTTTTATTTTCTGTACTGTTTTAGAGTTTATTTTTATTCTGTTTCCAAAACTTTCAGGTCAGATTTCCAGCTGGAAGAGATTTCTCCTCTTTCTGGAGAATAAGGTGCCAGGAAAACCTTGGGGAAACTTGAAGCTGGAAAGGTAATGCACATATGTTGGAAATGCCCCTGGAGATTCAGCCTGTAAATTTCTACATTCCTGCCTCTGGGAGGTGAAGGAGGACTCAGTACCCATTGATCGCAGAAATAGCCAGAGCAGAGTGTCCTGTGTGTCAGTTTGATGTGTCTTGAAATGCTCTTAAATCATCACTCTTCAAGTGCTGCACTGTGAACCTCATGGAACAGGAATAGTTAAATGTTGAAGTTGTTCCTGAACTTGGAAAAGACAAAAATGTACATTTTTCAAAGTATTTCTTTGAGAGGAGGACCGTAATAAATGCTGGTGTTCTTTCTTAAAAGGAAACCCTTATGCTTTGTAAACTTAATTGTTTTTTTTCTGCATAAACCAAACACCCCCATTAGGTAAACATGAGGACTCTGTGAGAAAAGTGGCACAGAAACCTCCATGAAAATATCAGAATCTGCAGAGCCTTGAACATATGTATTGTCTTTCGGGATCCGATTTCTTCAGAGAGATGGTCTTAAATTTCATAGCCATAAGTTCTCGCTTTTATCTTTATCTCCTGTTTTGATGCTGTAGCCATGGAGAAAAACCCAAGATTAGTAACAGTAGGTTGTTGCAGAATAAGAATAACCCTCTCCTTGGATTTAGACTGTAGTAATGTTGTGGTGTTTGTTTCATTGGAAGATATTCAGATCACTTATGTAGATGCTATCAGGATATTAATCACCTACTGCTTTCAATTGCATTCACTTCTGTCCGCCTCGAACTCGGTGCTGGCAGCCTTTGCCTTGGATTTGTGCTGAGGAAGTTTAGCTGGTTTTCACAGGGGAGGGAACAGGGGACTGGGTAGCTCTTTAGCCCTATTGCTTTTGGAAGCAGTGGTTAATTCCTTCTGTAGGTCAATTTATTAATATTCCCGCTCGGCTACAGACATCAGAGTACCCAAACCCAGGAACGTTACTTAATTTGGCCAATAACGAATGAAAAGGGAACTATTTTGAAGCTGAAATGCCTTGAGCTCTACAAGACACACCGCAAAATAGCTGCTTTAACAGCAATGTCTAGCAATGAGTTTCCAGATTGCCCAGGAAGCTTTTGTTGTTTAGCTGTAGGGAAGGGAAGGGGGAGGTGAAACTTTGCCCGGAGACCCTGGGAAGAGGCCGGATGCCTTGGGTGAGGACATGGACTAGGAAGTGCCTTTATGGTTGCAGCAAAGACCTGCTCTGGTGCTCTGGTGTGTGTTATTGGCAGAGCAGGCTAGGGGGGAGAGGGCTCAACATTTGACCATAAAGTTTTAATTTCATATGTACAATTCATATCCCTGCTATCTTTTGCCTCGCCTGCATCTCAGCAGGTAGCCTCACGCATGCTTTGCAGCTTTTCTTTAGAAAGTCCTTGGGCTTTTACAGGAATACACAAACCAGAGCTTTTCCAGCGTCTTTAGGAAGAAAGGGATTTTCATCGCTTCTGCTGGGCTGACGTCGAATGATGACGCGGACACAGAGAGATAATGTCACATATTGTAAGTTCTATCAGTAAATATGCTTTTACAACATGTATCTTGTTTCCAAATGATCCCAATCCTGCCTTAATTCACAAAACTAGGTGTGCATGACTAGCTAGTTGGAAGGCTACAGAAAAAAAGGCAATTAGTCAAAGGGAGACCAACATCTGTTTGAAGATTGGCTTCTGGATTAAAACTAATTGGTAGCTTCCTTTGATGGCCCTTTTGTATTTGGATGAGAAGGATCCAAGAGAACTCATTTTTATCATTTATTTTCTTACCTAATTGAGCGGATGATTTTGGAATGCCACCATGACATCTATACATTTCTTTTCAGAAGATAAAAGAGCTGTTTGATTAGTAAATGCAAAAGATCTATATTTTCTGTTGATTTTTTCATTACTAAAGATATGGTAGAGCTTAAGATCAAGGTTATTAAAAACAGTATATGACATTTCTTAGGTGAGATGTCTCTTTCACAAATGTCTGCTGTAGATTTGCAGTGAAAATAAGGATGATATTAAAAAGTAAGCTTGATCATGGCATATAGAAGTTTCCGTGGTATTATTTGTCTTTGTGAAAATATGACAAGTATGCAGCATTTAGAGTACATTTCTGTTACAACTTAAGTCAATAAAGAATATTAACATTGACTTAGTGGAAGTAGAAAGGAATCATTGTTGAATCCGGGAGGATGGTTTTTAGCACTGTGAGAGCCTCCTCAGATCTAAAAACCTTTCATTTTAGCTCAGTTATAATTGTCTTTACTATTGTAAAATCTAATAACCCCCATCAATCAGCTGTGGACAAAGACAGAACTAAAAACTAAAAGAAAAAAAGAAAAAAAAAGGAGAGAGTAAGAGACATGGGGGAGGGAGGAGTCCCTGCTCCAAAGAACTCATGAGCTAGGAGAAGATAAGAAAGAAATTCTAAGAGCTGTAGAGTTTAAGGAAACAACCTAGTGATCATCAGGTAGACAACCGTATTGGTGGCATTGGTATGCAAGTGGTTTAACGAGTCTCTGCTTCTTCCCATGCATGGCAAACAAGGGAGTCTGATAAAGGGCTTAAAGAAAGGAGAGAAGCGGCCGTCCTGTCCTAGGTGTTACCAGGGTGTTTGTCACAGACGTGGGCGAAAGAATGACTTTCATAAAACAGACCAGTTGCACGTTTCTTATGTTTAAAATAGACCCATTCATACTGCTGGGAATGACTCTTAGCAAAGTGTCTGGCAGGCAGCTCCTTAGTGTGGCAAATGCTCAAGGCTGAGGTCACTGAGCTGTAGTCATCAACACCAGGACACCAACCAGGGTGTCCCGCACGTGCAGGGATCTTCCCCCACTGAAAGGACAAGTACTTGGGTTGTATGGATGAGGAGGTGGTGTCAGCGCTGCGGTTGGGAGCCCTGTGTCTGCAGACGAACGTGTCTCCAGGGGCGAGAGGTTGACACGTGGGAAGCAGACGCAGCAGCAGTTGTTACCTCCTCAAGAAGAGGCGTGGGTTGCACATTCACTGTGGTAACTTAATGTAAAGGATTATGGAGGGGCAAAGGGAGGGGGGAGCCTCACACTGGATTTCACACATAGTCTTCTGAAATACTGTCCTCAAGTGCTAGCTGCAACTGTCTTTGATTTCAGTAAGCTACAAGCCAGGGGACTGGACAGGGCCCCGTAACGCCCAATACCCAAGACTTCAAAGTTATTGATCCTTGAGAATGTTAATAGCATGCTTGGAAAAGTGGATTGAACAAATAAAGCAGCAACACCTGCCCACCACCTTTTTCATCGTGCTCTTCACAGGAAAGTAAGGACCAAACCTCTGCAGAGCCTCCTGCATCCCTCCCTTCCCAAATGGAGACAGAATTCCCATCCTTTCCCCCTCACCTCACTACACTGCTACCTAACTCCATAGCACGTGCGGCCTTTGATTTAAGAGCTATGTTCGGGTTCAGATGTCTTTCCCTGCCTTCATATGCCCCTGTATAGTCATTCTGGGGGGAAAATCTGCACTAACGCCAGCTCCGGCACCAGAGCACTGCCGCTTCCCTGCCGCGGGAGCACCAGGACGGGAGGACGGTGCTCCACGGGGACCGTGCACAGTCCTCAGGACAAACCAGACCCGGCCGCAGCATCTTCCCGCCGCTGCCCACGATGCCGCTGCGCACGGAGGCCCGTTACACCCAGGCCTGCCCCTCGCGGGGCAGCACCGGCCACAACGGCGCCTCCCGCCTCGCCCCGGCCCCGCGGAGGGCGGAGGCCGCCCAGGGCGACCTGCGGGGCAGCTCCGAGGGCGGGGGGCGGCCCCGGGCCGGGGGCAGCGCCGCCCCGCCGCCCTCTCCCCTCAGCAAACCGCGGAGCTAACGGCGAGGCAGCCGCCGCCAGCGGATGTGACAGCAGCGCGCTCCCGCGGATCCGCCAATCGCCGCACGGCCCGCGGCGCGACTGACAGCCGCCTCCACCAGTCCTGCCGCAGTACTCGCCACATGGGCTCCGCCCCTTCTCTTCGTTGGCTACTTCGGTTGCCAATCACCCCCGCCCTTCCCGCCCCTTTCCGCCGGGGAAAATGCTCGGTAGGAAAAGGGTGGGGGAGAAGAAAGGGCAAACGACCAATGAGACGTTAGGGAAGGCGTCGGAGTGACAGGCGACGCAGCCAATCGCCGCGCTCCTCGGCCCCTGCGGCTCCCTCCCGCCGGCTCGGCGGGGCGAACCTAGCGCCCCCCCCCGCGCAGTGGTCTGTCCCAGTCGCGGCCCGGCGGGCTAGGCTGAGTTCGCGGCGCGGACCGTCGCACCGGGCGGGCGCGGGGGGGCGCGGAGGGGGGCGCAGGGACA
>JAVCKT010022112.1:14533-31152 GCA_032273925.1 Rhynchotus rufescens
AAGCAGGAATGTTACAGTAGACTGGAATCTATTGTACTAAAAAGGCAGCCAAAGTTTACTTTCCAATTAAAAGGTGAAATTTAGATAGAATTGTAGGTTATCTAAAGTAGAATGCTAACCTTCCATACTTTTTAGCTTACTGCTTGGGGGTACAAATGTTTTCTTTTGGAAAAACTAACATTCCAGGTCAATACAGCCAGTGCAAAAGGCAATATGGTAGATTTGCAGCTAAAAAGTTGAAAGGCAAGGGCAAAAAAACTACCATCTCCACCAGACTGAAAGTTTTGTTTGCCAGAGACAGAAAACTGTTTTGGAAGGCTACGTGAAGGACTAAAGAGCATTTAACTCATTAACAAGTGTTTCTGTGTCACTGTAATGGCAAAAAATAAGCTCAAGCATTCCATAGATCCATACAACCAGGAAGGCCAAGTAGAAAATGGGAAGTAAAACTGATGCAGGTTCAGAGCATTTGTAGAACAACATGATCATGGGAGTACATATCACTACCACTATTTTGTGTATTTTCCTGTTCTTAGTCTTCCCTTGGCATCTGTGAGAAGCACTGCAGGAGGTGGAATACGAAGCTAGTTGCACCTTTGGTCTAAGCCTCTTGTGGTTATTCTTACATTGCTGTCCAGATGTATTGTCATTTTCACATTAGAAAATATGTGGAAATAATGAGGACACAGAGAGAGAGTTCAAAAGAGGGTCACAAGAATTTCCAGGGAGTGGGAAACAAGTCTTACAGTCTTAAGCTTAAAGAGCTCAGCTTATTTAGATCACTGACAAGAAGCTGATACCCAAGTAAATCACTGAGTATAGATACTCACATATGTAAATCTAAGAACAGGATGAATTCCATTTCACTGGCAAAAGCAAATGAAAATTAAATATCTTGAAGATGGCTTCTTCAGTATATCATGCAGTATAACTAGGCACAGTTGTATTAAAAGTCGAAAGTGTAGGAACAGTTTAGCATAAAGTAATTTTAGTATCAGGATAGGGCAGGTGCTAATAGATAGATGCTATTATTCACTGTCATACCAAACTGCGTAAAAAACTTCTTCTATTTAAGTCAAGCTCCCAGAAGGTTTTCAGTCTGTCAGGTTTGCTGAAGAACTGAAGAACTTCAGCTCATGCGAACTGCGGTTGCAAGGATATTTTACTGATGATAAACAATTCCCTCCTCTCCTGTACACGACACGCACACATGCACAGCTCAGGGAGGTAAGAAATACCTAAAAGGGTGACAGAAAAGTGTAGTAGTTGCCTTGTGTTAATACTCTGTGAGAATACTGCTGATGACGCTGTAAAAGCAAAAACACAAATTCAAAGTCACCAAAAAAACAAGTGAGACTACTTGATGTTCATTCTAATTTAAGCAAGTAGACTTCTTTTGTTCTTTCTGAGTCTAAATAATTAATATGATGTTCTTTACAATCATACAGGAAAGGGGAAGCCCCATTACATTATCCTTTCTCTTCTAAGACCATTCTATCAAAAAGAAGGAAAAATAGGGAGTAAGGTTGGACACATACAGTTATACATAGGTATGATGCTACTAAGTGAGAAAATGACAACAGACATTTATTTCTTGGAGATGATATGATGCTACTAAGGGAGAAAATGACAACAGACATTTATTTCTTGGGGATATTTGATAAATAGATACACGCTTATCATCTATAAGAAGGAGGAAATAAAGTCATTTTTTTTTCTCATATCTGTTTATTGGATTAGCATATCCAGTTTTCTTCATTCTAAACTCCAACACCACAGTGTATACTAAAACTGCAAAGATCCCCTTTGCTACTCTGCCCACCCTTCCTGCTCCTTCCCTGCTCTTTTATGTCTGGGAAGGTGAGCATGAAATGGTCTTTCTTACACAGGTGAACAGAGGATGGGAGTAATCACAGCCAAAGGGAGGAAGTAGATTAAGAGAAAGTCTGACAGAGCAAAGCAGTCAGTTGCTAAGATCTAAAGGATCCCTGCTGTTTGCTTTGGCATTGAAGAGTGCCATGTTTTCCCTTGGATAGTTGACAATCATGCAGGAACTGGAAAAGCAACACTGAGACAAGTGCCTGTGTTGACTTGTTGGTCTCTTTCAAAGTCTTTTTCACTTTAGTCATTCTTTGTGGTAAGGATCACAAAGGACAGGATCAGATATTCAGACTGCTCT
The DNA here is from genome assembly GCA_032273925.1 of Rhynchotus rufescens. NCBI lineage: Eukaryota > Metazoa > Chordata > Aves > Tinamiformes > Tinamidae > Rhynchotus > Rhynchotus rufescens. The sequence goes on from JAVCKT010022112.1 coordinate 16,713, forward strand.
TTGATGCTACAAAAGTAGTAGGTTGTAGGCAGAGTCTTTTTAGAATCCTTGAATCATTATGGTTGCAAAAGACCTTCAAGATCGTCAAGTTCAGCCGTTGTTCTCATGGCATCTCTCCCGCTCTCCTGGGCAATGGTGGCAGCTGCACTTTCACCATTTCTCCCCTCACCGCCCCAAACTGGAATAGACTCCAGACAAAAAACATACTGTTTCTTGGCTTCCGAAGTAAAACAAAGCCAAATATGGCTAGCTGGGCCCAAACTTCAAGTCCATATGACCCAGATGTGTTTCCAGGACTGACTTTTTGAACTCATAAGAAATAAGAACAATATTGATGTCTGGCCAGTAAGTTTTCCTTGCAACAGGACAGCAAACAGTTTGGGGGAAAAAGGGAGCCTGCAAAAAGACCCTTCAAAAGCTTTCCTAAACCTCACAAGATGCCATAGGCTCTTCGGCTTATTTAAGGTAGTGCCTATATAATCGGATAATACCAACTTGTGAAATGTGGGATGTGTTTATGAATGCATATCTACATGTTTGAGTTTTCATTCCATAATCAAACTAGCACACAAAATTCACAAATCATGACCAAAATTTTTCTTTCAGAAATGCACTAGTTGGAGATTGAATTAACTTAAAGAGATACTGAGGAAAGATCATTTTTGGATTGTTCATAAGTTTACTTATTACAACCAGGTAGCTATACTCCTAGACTCCATTGTCATATTTAGTACGTGTCAGAATCATTCCACTGTCCAACCTGGAAGTAGTGGTAATCCCTGTCAAAGTCTGCTGATTGTCAATGTCCACAAATTATCAGTGTAAATCTATTTTTAATCTAAATATATGCATGCAAATATTTATCTATCTATCTGTCTATCTATTTGACGCACTTAAAAGACACTGCTAAATACTCAATAGATATCCAGATTTACAATCTCACAAAGACTTCTGCAGGCAATAAAACAGCACTGCTACTATGCCATAAGATATGGGCCTGAATTCTAAGAGTCAGGCTGAGTTTCTTCTGATTTGTGCATGAATACTTTTTACCTCATTACAAAGCATCAGTCAATCATTGTGTCTAGGCAACTGAGGCCAGATTGGAGCTCTGTAATTGAAATTTCCCATTAAATTCTATTGATAAGAAAGAATCGGTGTAGAAAAGAGATCGTTCTATAAGAAGAACAGGTGGAAAATAGATTAAGAATATAAAATTTTAAGTATAAAAATATGCATTCACTGTGTCTTGGGGGAAGCTTTTTTTATAATAATAAAGTAAAACTAAAATTGAAAAAAATGGAAGTAAAATTGAAATTTAAATAGAATAACGTAATAACATATTCAGTGATTAAAAGCCTAAAATGAAGACTTTGAAAAAGTATGATGATGAATTTGCTGCTCATTGGCCATTTGAAGCTCATGAAAATCACTTTAGAGACCTGAAATCACCATAGTTTAAATGATAATTTAAACTGGCATAAAATTACATCAGCTTAATAAATAGCATGCATGACTTCAAATATATGATATAGACAAAAAATAAAATGTGCAAATATGAGGGATTATATATTAGAAAACCCCAAATGAAGCATTTTTTGGAATATCCCCTTGGTGGGACCATGAACAACAAGTGAGGAAATGGTTGTCATGGAATTGAAACAATTATTGTCAGAAAATTGATGAGAAAAGGTAACCGGACATCATGTGCCTGTGAAATGGGAAGTATGAAGTTCAGTCTTACTAAAATAATCATTTCTGTACTTCCTGAAGTTATGTTTTCCCTAAAAAAAGTTTTATTAAAATCCATATTCATATTCCACAGGGGATGGAATAGGCTGTTATAAAAAAAATGCTTTCATCACTTAGCAACACTAATATATGATAGTGATCATTCCTAAAAAAAATAAAGCTCCATTAGATAAAAATGTCTTTGTTTCAGAAAGTAATTTAGAAGTCATGTCGGTAAAACACGAGAACAGGAATATGCATAGAAGCTCCTATGCCTCAGAAATGAAACAGAAGCACTGACTGTATCTATGAGGTGATAACACATACAGGACTGAAGATACTTGTGAAATTCATTTTGATACAAATAATATATGCATATCCATATGTGTGCATATACATATATTTATACATTTTAAATTTCTTCAGATTCTCAAAACCAGTGACAAGGAGAGAGTCTTGCCTAATTTTAAAAGTTCAAATTTATGGAGAAAATCTTCAAGAACGACCTGATTTAGAGCTCAAAACCAGAACGCAAATGAAGAAAAAAAAATCATGATTTTATTCAAAAACAACTTTGCAATTTTGGAGGTGTGATTCATGATTAGCATAGGCAAAGCTGCTGATTGCTTTAAGTTGTCTATTTGCAAGCTGGTAGACTAAATCATAGTCATAACAAAAAAGAATGTAAAATGAATACTAATGAAGAGTTGTACTGGTAATTCCCTCAGACTTACTGCCTTCACAGGGTGCTGTTCCATAACCTAAGATTAATCCCGAACTGGGAGCTGCGCAGGGTAACACAGAAATTCCCTCAAGGATTGCAGGGGGGACACTGAGCAATTTGAACACTGCCCCTTAAAGAGACGCATCAAGTTCCCACCATGCCAGCAGCAGCTCTGATGACTTCACCTATCCACCACCCCACTGTGCATGTCTATGGGACAGCAGAGGGGCCATCCAGGTATTCCCCAAGGACAGCAGCTGCAGTTGTGACAGCCAACTTGGTGTGTCTCCCACTGCTGAGCCCCGAGGTGCCACGTGGCACCCACTGCAGAGAGGAGGTCCCCAACCTGGAGTCAGTGCCTTCGCTGATCATGGGCTGCAGGGAGCACGTGTTTCTCTTTCATCTTTTCCTTTCAACTCCATGCCATTTCTTTCTCTCACTGCAATCAGTATTTATAACACAACATCTTCCTTCAATTTCAGTTCATCTAGAACCACTCTGAGGCTCGATTTTTCACCACATTTCATGGTGGCTTCACAACTGCCTTTTGTACGAAGAGGTAAAAATCTGTTCTTCCAGCCTCTGATATTTTCTTTCTATTTCTGCTATACTTGCCATGTTATGGCTTCTGTAAATACCTGTTGTACAGAGGAGCGGAGAAACAGAAAAGAAGAACATACTCTGATAACACTTAAAAGTACAAAACACCTTGAGACCTCCCCATCCCCGTGCTGATCTTTCTGGGTCAGGCATATGGTAATTCCAAACTTGCGGGCAAGGGCTAGGGTGGTAGTACCATTTAATGAACTTGAAATTTAAAATCACTATATTAGGTGGCTATGTTAACTGCTTCATTAGTAAAAACAGCATGCTCATGAAGAAGATGTTAGAGATTTAATTTACTTTTTGCAAAGCAAATAAAAGTATCCTACAAAGTGTGAATGGCAGCATTAGTCGCACTAGATATTATCTTCCTCTATAAGCAATCTTGATTGTAGTAGTCTACTCATATATTAAGCTGCCATTTACTATCAGTAAAGCAGTACAGCAGTATCCCTAAAAGCTGCTCTGAGAAATGCTGTGAATTATAGAAAATACTCAATTTGATCTAGTTGTGAAAATTCCTTCACAAAATATGGTAATTTTAGCTAAATCTAACATCTAATAATGTTAGATTTAAATAGAATAATTTTATTTAGAATAAAATTTTGACCTCATCATAATCGAGTGAAGGTCTTCCCACCAACTTCAGAGAGACCAACTCACTCATTACAGTTAATATATCTATCCAGTTGCTGTTCAAAGGATCATACTTTATAAATTGGTATGGTCTGAAATCAGTCAAGAGTGAGTGGGACTATTTGTAGCACTAAATATATGCTTTTGTTTCTGAAACCAGTCCCTTAATGAAGAAATTTATAGCTCTCAGAACGACTCTTTCATTAATAACATCCTATGAGTGTATAATAAATAGCCATGCCAAGGTAGTAAGATGAAATTTTATTATTCAAACACTGTAATACTGCTCAGAAATCACAACAATCAGAACTTATTCCCAATGCCCAAGTTGCAGCCATCTGAAACTCTGAAGTGCAACATGTGACACCGACAGCTAGAAAACCATTCTTCTGATTCCCATTCCCAGCTGCTAGTATGCAACTCATCTAGTTTACCTGGGTTTCCCCAGATTCAAGGTGCCTTTAGAAGGCATATATCACTGTCGTATATACTATGACATACTGCAGCATGAATGTCAAGCACCCACAACTTCGGAAACAGCACATAAAACTCTTTTAAAACAAGGTTTGTCTCAGAGGTCTTCAGAAAATGAAGAGTATCTGCAGTCCCAAGAATGGGTGCTGGCCTATAAACCAAGAAATATAGTTTGTATTCCTACTTCTGTCACTAAGAGGACATTTTGGAAGAGACTCCAGCTTTTTAAGTCTCTGGCTATACAATTCTGTTGTGGGTCACTTTGTAGCCCATAACTGGACTATAATGTCTTGAAGAAAGTAAGTTATGCCAGGAAATCATAAATCTTGTTTGCCACATGAGGGCTACCACAGACTCACTCTTCCTTTCCCCTCAATTCACCTTTCTTTTGTGTATCACCAAGGCCTTTTCATTTCCCTTTCATAATGAGCACAAAAGAAATAGTTTGCTAATGGGTATAAAGCCTCCTGAGGCCATCAATTCAGATACCCTCGCTCAGTGATGCATCAAAGCTGTTTCCATCAGGAGCCCCTCAAAACTGAGCTGCTGACTCCAGCTTTCAGCTGTCTTAATCAGAGTAGCTGCCATTTCAGATGCTCCCTGTGGCAAAGCTGAACGAATCTCCCTCTTTGGAAAATGTCCCTCAGATTCAAGGAGACCCAGACCTAAAGGTGATTACTGCTTTTATCTTTTCTGTACGCAAGAGAAACATTTCCTTATCTATAGCCATCAACTGACCCATTTCAGTCATCTGCTTTAGGAGGAGATTAACCTGACTTTAAAAATACCTACTTCTCTCCCCTGACTATAAGAGTGTGAGAGTGATTAGCCCAGCTGTATATATTTACTCTGTAGAAATATAAATAGATAAGAAGAATCCCATCTTTGCTGACAGATTTACCACTAGGATGTTTACAGTAAAATCAGTAGCTGCTAGTGCAGGCTGAACATGAGGCAGGCTGATCCATTTTCAGTAGGTATAATGTGGGAATAGGGGAAGAAAAGAAGATCATTCAGGATTTGCTTCTTCCCATTCCTTCTTCCCTTCCATATCTTCACCAAGGACAACAAGAAAGGGTTGTTTCTTTTGTGAAACTTACCTATGCTAGAAATGCAGCGTGCAGTGAAAAAGACCTTGGGCTAATTTGGCTTTCTGTATAGGAGCTAAAGCTGATAAGAGATCTAACAACTAAAAGAAGGCTTCCTTGGCTGACAACAGAGGTATCACAATGGGACTTGCCAGATTGGAAACTGAAATCAAAGTTTTTGCAGTGTTTTACAATTTTCTTTTTCTTTTTTTTTTTTTTTTCCCAAAACTATAGGCAAGTCATTTTGTCATTAATGTACTGTAGTATCACCAAGAGTCTCTAATTGAACCTATGGACCCATAATGACAGATGCAAGAAAAGCAGCTAATGAACCACTCTATCTTTGCACAGAAGTGATTGCAATTGCTCTTTGCCTTCTTTATCCCCACTTGCAATCTACTGCAGAGTCCTACCTACCTCACGCCAGTATCATGGGGATGATTTCAGAAACGCTTTTGAAAAGCCTACAAGCCATGGAACCGGCCACTTTAGAAAATAACAGCCATTAAAAACATGGTTTGGAAAGCAGTGGAGCAGTATTTACCCATTTGTCTCAGCTGCAAATAATATCTCCTTTACCAGTGGGATAAACCAGAGATCCATGGCTGACCCACAACTGCTCTTTTTGGGCATTAGAGGCTCAGCTATGTCTTTGCAGTTTTGCAAACAGACGGTTATTTGAAGGCTATTTATGCCTGAAGCACATTAAATACAGAGTTCATCTGTGCATTGTTTTCAACTGCTGATAATTCAGTTTTATTGTAATTACAAAGTTGTGCGACCTCTAAATTTAGGCTGAAATTTCTGGTATGGGCAAGACATGAGGATGTTTTATAAAGCACTTGGCTATTCAGACTACTCTCCAGCAACAGTGTCTTGAGCATTGCTATCTGAGAAAGAAATTCTGCTGAGTATCTCCCCCCCAGCTCATTCCCCTGCCTGAACTTTTATTTTCTTCACCTTGCAAACACTGCCTGGTGAGCTTTTCTGGCTCAGAAAGCCTGGTGAGTGCAGGCCACCGCTCAAGAAGGAATCAGCCTGCAGCTTGCAGTCTTTCAGCAGCTGCCTTTCAGCGGCCTCTCTGCATCTGGTACAAAAGATGCTGCCCGAGCTCCCAGGAAGCACTCCTTACAAATACAAAAAAAAAAAAAGGTTTTATTGACTATGATCTTACCTGCATGGCGACTGCTGGTAGGGAGCCAAGCCCATCACCACTGCACTTGCACAAAACTTGTAGCCTGCAGTTATCACGAGTTGTGAGCCAGACATGGGAGACAACAACTTCTTCACCTCCCGTGGTAAATGCCCTGTGCTAGCCACTGTTTTGTCTGACCTTCTTTTTAACTCTATTATGGACCCAGGGGGAAAAAAAAGTCACTGACTTCTAAGCAATGAATCACAAAAAGAACCAAGCAACTGATGCAAAGAATGGGCTGTATTTCACAGGAAAACAATCACATCGAGAGGACTGGAGAGGAGCAAATGATAGGTTTTTTAATGTATTTTTCAAACTTTCTAGGTGCAAACAATGATCATTTATACGTGACAAACTCCGGAAAGTTTACAAAGGCAGTGCCTGCAACCAATTAGGATGAAACCAGCTCAGTCTCTCCAAAGGATGGCCGCACCATGACAATCTCCTATAGAAAGGGCTGACTGTCATAGACACAGGTGAAGAGAAATTGACTGTCCTGATAACTTGGGCGGGAAGAGGGGGATAAGGGGGCTCATAAAAAGAGCTCTACTTTAGTCACAATAAAAGGTATCATCAGTATGGGAAACCCACAAAATGAGAAAGTGGTTAGAGCCATGCTTGTTTTTAAATTCTGATCAAAAGTAGGATCCCATAATGATGGGACTATGAATCATGTAAGCCCAGAAGTAAGAGCTTATATCTTAAATTTAAAGCAGATTTCTTCTAAAAAAACAAAAATTACATCTCTGAAATATCCAAACATGACAGTATTTTCTTTTATACATCACATCCTCTGAATTCCCTATCCTTTGGAGCTCCAGGTTACATTGCTACACATCAACTTTGGGACTGAACACAAGGATGAACATGCTGACAGCACTGCCTTCCCAAAACTAGATGAAAGATGTTTCTATATCTCTGTATTTGAAAGGAGTAGAGTTTATGCTGTGAGAACACATAACTGTTTATTGGTATAACCTATTCCAACAGATGTAGGAAGAACAGCACAGCTCAAATGAAATGCTTGCAGAAATGGCATAGTTGTATCAAAAAGCCTTATTGTCTTAAGATCCCTTTTAAAAAATAACTGTTTCAGCAAAAAGAACTAAAATAGTATCTGACCAAATATAATAGCTTGCCACCAATATATTCACACCTAATTGATCTACAACAGTGGCTGGTTCCTCTGACCAAAGTATCACTATTTCTGTGCTAGCTATATAGAGAAAAAGGGACGTTGAAGTTCCTCTCACCAAGGTACAATATACCTAGCCATATCTGAGCTAGTATTGTAGAGAAATAAGGACTTCTAAAATATGATTCATCTCATCCTTAGGTAGTCATCAGAAACAGATCTACTGAACTACACTACAGAAGTACTTATTTCTCTTCACAAAGCACAAGAAGAGCCTACACAATTCATTTGGATGTAGCTGTCTAAAATTGTCAAAGATCTATCCTATCTGTTACTCTGCTATCAATGCAAGGCTTTTAATGTGGGTCCAGATAGTTCTGTTTACTCTGGAGCAGGACATTTCCATGACTTAGAACATACAAGGGCTACAGCAGATTCCTGGAAGTCTATCGGAGACTAGTAGTTCTATTGAATTTCTATGATTTTGCGACAATATTTCCTTTAGGAGTCTGTTTATTATGAACTTCAGAACTAATGTACTATATTCTTTGAACAATACAACCCCACAACTAATCACATGTCCACAATTTCAAGGAAACTACAAGTGGTTTGCATCCTTTCATCTGATCTTAAAGGGTGTCTGGAAAATGAATTCAGGTTAAAGATCTACACTTTACAAATCTAAATTTAAGTAAAATTATGTCCTTGTTCAAAGTACCTGTGTAGGCTAACTCTATCTTATCATGAACACCTCTTTCAGCATGTTGGGAGCTAAATTTCAGAGAACTCCAGGTCTCTAAAATAGTGGTCAGTAACTGGTAGTGCCATGTGTTAGAAGGACAGAGCAGGCAATAGTATCAAGTGTCTTAGGTATATGAATTCCGGTATTCAAATAGTTTGACCTAATTTTAGTCAATTAGGTATCTAATGCAATGAAAGTGTCTAAATAAGCAGTAATAAACCTAAGGAAAATGTAAAAGAAGATTTCATGAGCAAGTAGCATGCCTTTCAATTTCTACATAAGTAGGCTTTTTCTAAACCACAAAATCTCAACCTAGTCTTGAGATTGGCTATTCTTAGCATTTCACTTAGATCCTCCCTGTCTCTTTCCATATATTCTTTCAAAGAAGGAACTAACATGCTAAATGGGACTTTGGGTCTATTTTGACATTCTCCCACCTCATGTGGTATTCAAGTAATCACTTGTACTAGTAAGAGGTACACAATATCAGGAAACCCTCTATAGATGCCTTTCTGTCAGTGCCATCACAGCTACTTCTGATCATTAGAGGGAAACTTTACCATCAGAAGATTTTTTTTTTTTTTTTTAAAAGAGAGTTTCTTAGCTATAGGTACATGGATAGTCTCTAAAAACTGTAGTAATTTGATTACTACACTGATGGAATAAATCCTGGGATACTGGTGAAATTACCATCTCCTCATCACTCTGACATCACAGACCTCCTTAGCAGAAAATAATCTGAGCCTGTCTTCTGCTACAGAAATAGCCTCGGCACTTCCCTTAATCAAGATAACAGAAGACACCATGTCTCACTTTGCTCTAGTAAGAAAGGAGTTTACATAAACCAGATTAAATAACCTCTTCAGATGCTACAAATTTTACTTAGCTCTGTTTTCTTGGTCTACAAATTCCCTATTTGATGTACAATGATCTGTCTTCTCTACCTCCTTGGCCAAATGAAATTCATCAGGAATAGAAGCCATGCCTGCTTTCCCAAAACATTGCTTGTGAGCTAGGGGAGCTCCTTATTTCTAGAATATTCAGTAAAATATCCACTTTCTGGCAAAACAGGAGGATTTTTGGTGATCAAGGAACTATTGGGCAGAAGATTTAGGCATTCATCTATTCCACAATACAAGATCTGAAAAAAAAAATGCATACTTAGAAACTGTGCCTTCCAAACACACAGTTGATGAATCTTACAATATTTGATACTTTCAAAGTACTAGTTGCAATCACTAATAGCAACTCATTCGTCTTCAGGGTAACCCTCTGACTTAGGTAAAACTGATATAATTAACACATGAGCAAAATGAGATTTAGGAGTTAAGTCAGTTGCCTGGGCATAGGCCTTCACGGTCTAGTGGATTAGACATCTGTCCCTCCAATCAAAGAAGTTGAGTTTAATCCTTTTTCTGACATTGATTTGCTGCATGACCTTACGGAAAGTCAATTAACTTCTCTGCCTCAGCTGCCCTGGAGATAATGATGCTTACCTACCTACTGACACATGGGTGTTTGGAGGCTGTACTAAACGATACTTTTAATGTACTCTTAAGGCCTAGCAGTCAACGAGGTGAGACACTAAAGCTTCCTAGCTTTAAGGCCCTTGCTGCCGTATCTAATTCCTCCTTCCCAGACCAAAAATAACTTAGGGGCAAGGAGGAATTTCTTCAGGCTAAGACACAGCTTGTGAAACTCTAGGTGGCTTCAAGAAATTTTTTCAGATCCTGTTTGATCCGCAAATGTATTTAGAGTGTGGATCACTATGAGAATTGTAACAGAAAGTTTATTTTTAACTCAACCCTGGAAGAAGCTAGCACCCTTGCCACCTTGCGGTGATGTAATGAGCAGATTGTCAGGGCCATATTTACTGAGTATACATGACACACAGAGCGGAGCCTGCCAAGAGTGACAGGGGCTCAGCCCCAAGAGGTTGGCCCCATGGGCCATCCTCAATCTTCCTGTCGTTCTATCAAGATTTCTCCAGGTAGCCTTATCACCAAGCAGGATGAAAGCCTGAAGAGGCAATACACATACTCAGCTGGAATGGTCCAACCTGACTACACTGCAGGGTCCACCTTGCCACCTCAGAGCACTGGGGCATTGTGCTGGACAGGGAGAGAACCAAAATCTCATCTGTTTGGTTCATCAGAAGCTTGAAATTCTGGACGGCAGCCATCACTGCTTATCATGGCCAGTCATAGGACATTTAGAGGTATTACCTCTGCAGCACTCAAATTGCTTTGCAAGTATTGAGGCTGGTATCAAGGCTGGCAGTTTTTCTGTGTTATGTTGCATCCCTTTCCCTATGTTTCACTTTGCTTTGAATTGCTTCTACAAAATATTCTGCTGATTTTATACAGTGTTGCCTAGGCTCATAAAATCTCCCAGAATTGTAACATATCAAGAAGCCAGTCAAAAGTAAATGGAACATAAGAAATCAACATTTGCCCTTATTTCTGTGAGCAAGATCAACATCCCTTCTCTTTAATACTGAAGGAAATGTCAAATATTATTTTTGTTTGTTTGTTGGTTTTGTTTGGCTTGCTGAATTACAGGTAGTGAGATGAGCATTCATGCATTGAGAAAAATAATAACCAGTTACTGTCTGCAATGATTGCACCCATTGCTGCTTGGAATCCATATTTTTGCTTATCTGACCACACAGCGGCTGTTTTATTTTGCTGTCCTGATCTCTCCACCCGCTGACCTGCTAACATTTGTCTCTTCTCTGTTCTCCCTGCTCTGTTGATAATGTGTTTAACATTTACTCTGATGCTATTCCTTGAGGCTTTTCAAAATCCTTCTTGGAAAGAAGCCCATTAAAAATAAGTCCTTTGGGGAAAGACAGGAAGTAAAGCAAAAGCAGAAAGGGCACACTCACCAAGACACCCTTGTAAACTTTGCCTTGCTGAAAGAATGATAATGAGTTAATGCAAACCCATATTGTTGTAAATAGGGAATAAACATTGCATTCTCCTAAAACACAACTGGGATGATTAAATAAACTTGTTGGCTGATGTTTGTGCAAACATCCGCATGCTAAATCACAAGAAAGTACTAACAAGCTGTAAGGTGAACCAGAAAGACATGTACAAGGCTAAAAGATTGTCTTCAACTTGTCCATATATATTTACTTACCACACACCAAAAAGCAAGCAGTAGCATAGGCCAAGTGGTTCTATGTCTACACACTCTGGAAGAACTTAAAGATCATTTGCAGTAGCTTGTGAAATACATCCTGTAGGACTGTGCACTGTGTACAGGTAGCAAGAACAAAGACAGCGTTCAGCCCTCACGTACCTGAAATGTGACTCTTCTGTGTTTAAAATCAAACATGAATGGATTAAAAGTACCTATGTGCTGTATGTTCTCTACCCTACACATCTGGCACAAGCAAAACATATATTTGCATTTAGATAGGTTTTTGTTATTATTTTTCAATGTTATTGACAGTACTACATTCCAAACGTTTGTTAGTTTACCTCATAATGGAGACCTTGCTATCCTATCCTTGCTGTCCTAACCTGCTATCCTATCCCAGCACTTGTGTTTTGGGGTTTTTTTTGTTTGTTTGTTTGTTTTTGTCTTAGTGTTTTAGAGTCTGAACCAGTTTGGCGATTCATGGAAGCATTCATTTAACTTTAAGTTTGAGCTTCAAATATTGCTGGATCAGGGTCTTTGTTTAAATCTATATCCTTTAGTTTTAAATAGCATATCTTGCAAGATCTCATAAAATTATCCAGCATCTCTAAACTACACTCTGAGCTAAAGATTAATATGACATGACTTCAACTTTATCTATTAGCATAGTAAATATCAAATACCATAGTAAATACTAATACCAAGAAGAACGGCTTATTTTTCTTTCTGTCTTTTTTTTTTTTTCCAGTAGATTTTATTTGGCCCTATATGCATATACTCACAATTTCCTGTGAAATATCTACTCATTTTTTAAGTTAGGAATGAAATGTGTGTTTGATTACAATTTACTGAGTTGGATGTAAGGCAATAATGTAAGGCCTTCAGATTCATATTGGCTGTGCAGCAAATTCATGGTGCTGAAGTAAATGAACTCATTTCAATATACAGTGACCTTCTAAAATATGGTTGGCTATTCATGTGATATAGGGTCTATCTAGATTGTAGGAGGGAAGGGAAATCTGTTCATTTTAAGTTTGATAACTTGATAATTGTTACTGTAAACAGTGTTTTTACTTCCTATTGTGATCACTAGAAGACAATGCATTGCAGCATTAAACTAGCGCAGATACAGAAGATAAAGGCAAAGCTTAATCTTGGTAGGATTAGTGCATCTAAATTGATATGATAAGAAAAAAAAAAAAAAAAAAAAAACTAAACAAAAAGCCAGAAAATGCTGCAGTTAGGTTTCTTCAGGGAATAGCCAAATGCCTTGGCTGGTAATTTTCAAGTCTTTATAAATTCTGATTGCACCTGGAACCTTTGTTTTGATTACTGAAATGAAAAATATCTACTGTAGTAGCCTCATCTGTACTTTAATTAAGAGCTTTGTATTTAAATATAACCACCTAATCCTCTGAGGTTATTTTTAAAGTAAGCTTCTGGCAAGGCAGCAGTATGGTGGATTAGAGGCTTGGAATTGAGGAAAAATCATCATTCAGCATACAGTTGAGAATAACATGCACATATATAGAAATACATGTGTACACAAAATCATGTAACAAGATAACAGGACTGGATTTATTAAAGCCAAATGGAAAGATATTTCCTCTTCTAATATTCTAGATCGCTTTTAATATATGTGATGTAAATATCGCACTGCAATCTGATTCATGTATGATAGGACAAACAATCTCTTATTTCCTAAAGAAAGCCCCATTTTTCTACAAACCTAAAACCTACAGCATATCTACTATTCCATCTAACACTGATCATTACACTTGATATGTGTATGTAAGATATATCAACCATCAAGATGGTTTATCAAGAAGCATGAAAACATGAGATGAAAAGCAGATGTGGTAGATGTGGAACACAATCATGGAGAACTAGTAAGCGGGACTGCAGCCTGTGGGCATACATGAGAAGTCTTCAAAAAGGAGGGGTGGAGGAGAGGTGAAAGAAACATGCAAAACACAACTGAACGTGATAATCCAGATATCAATGTTGTTCTTATTTGAGAGAAAAACTTACAGCTTCCAAATTTCAATGGACAAGCATGTGCATCCATAGGGAAATCTTCCAGCTGCATGGGACATTCAGCAGAGATGGTCAATCTGTAGAGGAGTAAAAAGAAAACCCATCACTGTATTCTGCACCTTCTCTTTCAGGCGAGCTGTCTAATATACAAGTGCTGACACAGGCAGACCTTTCCTGAGGGCTCCTCACTCCTCCTGAAATCACAGCAGCCTCTGCTTAACTGGATGTGAGATAAGACAAGCAAACCACTGTGTATGTTGTTGGCCTTATGTTTAGCCATGTAGATGGCTATAGATCTTATTTATGTAAGTTGTTTCACTAATATCATCTGTATGTGGAAAAGCTTTGCTGGAGGCTTCTGCCCCATATCTTATTCTTACTCATATTCTTACCTTAACTGCAACTGAACTAGGAATATGACTCACAAGAGAAGCACTGTTTTAGCCCCAAAAAAGCACTGATTTTTCCTGTCTTAGACACTCAAAAGGGATAGACAGAATAGTGGATACAGGGAATAGGAGACATATCTCTAGTGGACGCAGAGTTAGGAGAAACTCTTACGAAAGAAATATATCCCAGGGATGTTCTGTGTAATTATCAATCCAGCTGAACATGAAGGAAAGTCTGAAATGAATTTCTGACCAATGCAATATATCCATTCTTAAGAACAAAAGCTTATCTTTTCCAGGTGCATACGGCACAATGAGAGTTCAGTTCTGATTAGGTTATTTTGATATTTGCCTAATATAAATGGTTTGCTCAGGAGGTGAGGATGCAAACCTCCTGTTTTACATTATGAACACACCTACGCCTTCCTCTTTTACACAAACATTTTGTCACAGAGCCAACAGACCAGAAACACACAAAGCATCAAACACTGGCCTATGCTGGGATAATGCAGAGAGACCTGTTGGAGACACAGAGCCTC
>JAVCKT010022113.1:29092-49813 GCA_032273925.1 Rhynchotus rufescens
TTTTTTTTTTTTTTTTTTTTTTGAGAAGTTGCCTGAAATGTTCAGATCTGCTGAGAAAATTTAGTGTTATATTGAGACACTTCCTGGGCTGCTTGCCTGTAAGGCTCTTCTCCATATCACACTCTGCCCGCGAGGAAGGAAGGGAGCTGGCAAGCCCAGAGGAGGGAGAGGAGCTGGCAGCTTCGGTGCGGTGGGTGGAGGAAGGCTGCGATGAGAGCACGAAGAAGGAGAAGAACCTGCTATCAGCCTCTGGCAGCCAGCCTGGAAGATCCCGCCAGCTTCACCACCAGCAAAAGCCTCCGTGAAAATCTCCTAAGCACTCAGGTTGCAAAGCAGATGAGAAAAGGAGAAAGATGAGGGGAAAAAAATAGTTCCTTCAAAGCAGAATCTGTGCTGCTAGGTCGCCCAGCAGTACAAGCAAGCTTTAGGTGAGGGAGAGACACGGTGGCTTATTTGTGCCAAGTTGCCCGAAGCTCAGAAAATCACATTTTTACAGCTTTCAAGCTATATGCCTTTCTCTGTATCTCTCAGTCATCTCTCTCTTCATAGGACCAGATTTCAAAAGCAGCATTTTTGACTTACTTTTTTTTTTTCTTGCCAATAGAAACACCAAGACAAGAGCTGGGAGCAAGTAACAGTTTTTGCAAAGAATGGTCTGAGCAGTGACATCCCAAGACTGCAGAAATTGCAGGCAGATGAATACATGCCATTTGGTTGTGCGGAAAAAAATAATATATGCAAACTTGATGAAAGTTGCTAGGATGCAGCTTGGTTTTAATTTCTGTGTGTGAGATCACAGGACTGAGTCCTACAGCACCACGTCGTTTGCATTATTGGCATCAGTGGTTATTGGCACCCTTGAGTATTTGATTACAGACTCACACATCCAGGCATACATACACGCATGCCTACCAACAGGCTCTGAGTTCTTTGTATCATCATTGTTTAAGCAAGATCAAGTTGGATCTGGCACGAATCCTAGATCTTTTAAAGAAATTTCATGCAGTTATACCTTAGGAGTGGTAACATGTGCCCTCTACTAGCACACAGCTTTACTCAGTGGAAAACATACACCTTATCTCAATGTCAGGCCGTTTTAGGGTTCTTTATTTGAATAAAATAAAAAAACAAAGACCTGGCTATCATTGCTTAGCCAAGATCCAGCAGTTAGGATGGAGGAGTTCTCCCGTTCTTCTGGCTGAATTTCAGTACTAGTGATTAACTGTCTTCTGCCTCCAATTCTCCTTTAAAGTTAAGAGATACGGGATATTTTCCGCCTGCTTGTCCTCAGACTGGTTTGCACTGGATGACGTACGCTATGAGTGGACTGCTGTTTCCAGCCAGAAGGAAATGCACAGAACAAGTGGATGTAAGGGATAAAAAATTAAATAGTTGCTTAGAAAATGGTGCTGAAAAGAACAATAAAAAGGTAAGCTTAAATGAAATTTGCCCTCCAGATGTTTTTAGAGCTCCAAGAAATAATTTTTTTCATATGGTCACTCAGTTAAAATGGGCAAAATTGCACTCAATACATTCAGGGATGACTATAACTGTGATCTTTTTTTTTTTTTTTTAAAGGAATTAATCTTGAAGATCTGTACCTTGCCCAGACTTTAATGATCTAGGCTATTAAAGTATAAGAACATTCTTTGTCTGAACTGCGTCGTTTTCAACAAATACTTAGTCAGTCTTGGAATGTTTGGTAAAAAAAAACAATTCAGAAACAGGCTAGGAGATGCTGCAAGCTGCAGTTCTGCATCCTGGTTGAACACAGCAGTTCAACAAATGCCTAGTTCAGGCTTGCAGGGGGGCTGCTAACATAATCAAAGCAAAGCCAGGGTATTAATATCATTGCGGACGAGTGCATGTAATGGAGGTCACGGAGGCACGAGCGTCTGTGCTGGGTGTCGCAAAGGTCCTGGAGTCCATCAGCAACAAAAACGCGATCGTCTGCGGCAGCTGCCTTTTCCGAGGTGATTTTCCAGGGAAAATGTCATCACCAAGCACCCGCCTTGGCGCGCCGAGCACAACAGTAGAGCTCCCTTGCGGCAAAGGAGAAGAGAGACATCGCACGCCTGCCGCTCGGGAAGCTGCGGGCACGGCGAGGGGGCAGCGGCCGCCCGACACGGAGCCGCGGCGGCTGGGGAAAGGCAGAGGCGGCCGCTGCAAACTCCCCAGGATCACCGTCCCATCACTGATTAATATTAACACATTTTGGCACTGCAGTGGAAGCAAGCTGTATTGGGGAAATGCTGTTATCCCAGAGGAGAGAAAGCAAAAAACCTTCTTTAACAAGCCTTCAGATTGTTTCTAAAAAGGAAAAGCAATTTTCATGTTTGATATTTAGACACTCAGGTGATGAAACTGGTTTTAATCTTATGTTGATCTGAAGCTGCAGAACATTTTCTCTATCTTTTTCAGTTATGTTTCTTTCCCTTTATTTTTGATTTAATATTTAAATTTAGGAAGATTTTGGTTTTGCTTTATAGAGCTTTGAATTTGCACTCTGGATGAATAGCTGCTCTGACACATGAACAGGTTAGAAAATGTCCTGTGAAATATCACATTCTAACTGCAAGTCTCACAAAAGTAGCTCTCGTCCCTGGATTTTCAGAGACATTTTAAAATGCTCAAAGTTCAGGTATTTCTCTTTTTGGTTTATGCATTTCATATACTTTGCATGACATAGTTAACACAAAGATCCTGTCTCTTTTGATTGAATTAATAGTTTTCTTTCTTTTTGTGAAAGAGTTGCATTTTATAAGACAAAAGGATTTATAAATCTCTCTTCTATTTCAGGAGAATATTCACACTAAATAAATGAATTCGTGCTTTTAGGACCAGGCTGTTAATCCTCACATTTTCTGTGGGAAGACAATTTCTACATCCAAACCTACAGCTTAGAATCTGGAAAAAAAAAATCCGGAAGGACAGTGTTGATAATGCACATTTATATACTAGTTCTGCATGTAGAAGAAGAAAAAAAAATGGTTTCTGAGATTAGCCTTAGCTCATCTAGCTGTGTTTAAGATATCCTTATTAAAGAGGGACTTTGGTGGAAGGAAGAAGCAGACACGGAGGACCCAGAAAATGCCTCAGCTCCCACGGTACCAAAAATGAGGGCAGAAGCCAGGAGATAATGTTTCCCACCTTAGACTGCCTAAATTTGGGTTCCATGCCCATCTCAAAGCTTAGGGTATAAACTGGGTTGCCTTGATTACAGTTGTGGCTATCCAATCCCTACTCCCCAGCATATGGTTTCCTAGCGGCTTTTAATAATTGAAAAATAGCAGGAGTTATGTAACGTAGCATCATCTCTTTGAAACACTTAAAAGGCGAGGAACAAAAAAAGGAAAAGGAAGCGAAACCTTTAGTTTAAAAAGCATTTTGATACCAAGGAAAATTTTGAAAGGAGTTAGGCTTAAAGCATTTGCTTTATCTTAATGAAACGTTGGTTTCGTTTGAAGCCCTCACAAACCCCACTCCTTCCCGTCTCATACTGTGGGATGTTCAAGCGGGACACGTTCCCTGTCGCCCGCTCTTGCCCGGAGCACAGGTTCACGACTACCCCACAAAATGGGGCCTGGGGCTGTGCAAAAGCCTCCCCAAAACCTGTGGCAGAGCAAGCAGGGGGACAAGGCATCCACCTTTGGTATTCGTGTGCACCCCAAACCTCTCCTTTCCCTTCAAAATCCTCCCCTACTAAAGTCTTTCCTAAATCTTGGGTATGATCGTTACGGGGAGGGATTAACAAACCGCCCCAGGCTCTCTGTGCAGCGCAGGGCGCGCTGTGGAGTCCCAGCCTGCAGAACCACCGCGCAGCAGGTCTCCATCGCTGAGCTGCCCGAAGGCCGCCGCTGGAGCGGGGTGCTCGGAGCGTGGGTTGCCAACCTCACGTTGTGGATTTCCAGAGGAAAAGCAAAAAGAGCCACAAGTTCTGCAGAGGATCTGTCATGACGCAAGCACAGATCAAGCAGGAAGGCCACACGAGCCCCTCAAAGCGTGTTATGGAACAGGCCAAATCACGCTGCAGAAGGGGCAGAGTGACCAGACTCATATCTCAGCTGGGATTTTACCTCTGTCCTCCTAGTGAGAGCACAGTGGGGACTGGAGCACTTAGAAAGTTGCCCTTGGATATATCTCTTCACCTTCCCTTGGCAAACAGCCCCTGGCTGAAGGGCCACAGGCCCCGGCTCGGCCCGCACACTGACAGCCGCCCTCGCGTGCAAATCGCCCAGTTCCTCTCCGCTAAAAGCATCATCCAGTGCCCCTTTGCCTGACTCATTCCGCCTGGAGAGGATGATTGAAAATCTGAGCTGCCTTTCTACCTCTCGGGCTTGTGGTTGAGTTCCCATGAGTCACCCACGGCAGCCTTGCTCCCCTTCGGGGCCGGGCCGCTCTCTAATTCACAGCATTGTAAAGAGGCAGCATCCAGAGGCTGTTTGAAAATGTATTTAATCCGGTCTTAGTCCACTCTTCACTTTCTTGGCTGTGCTGTATCATCTTATTTCTGCTTCTTCAGCATATAATTTGAGCCCTTTATATGTTTACATAAATCAAGGGACAGCTCTTACACATTGTTCAGTCTTTCCTCTCTTTTGTTCTGCTTTCCAGGACAACTTGGACTTCACAAACATCAGACTGACGAAGAGATGAATTGCTAATTTTATTGAGTGTATTTTCCAGTGGACACTCCATGTAGCTTTTAAAGCTGTCAATCGCGGTCATCCATCTGACAGGTCTACTCCACGGGCTGTCATCACGCAGAAGAAAAGGCTTAAGAAGACACTATGTGGGCAACGAATCAAGCCCGTGGCCCTGAGTTCCTCATCTCCTACACGACTGTGATAAATACATCCCAGAACAGAGAACTTGAACTGTTGTGTGGTGAAATATCCCTTTCTGTGAATAATTCAGCCACTGCCTTATTCAGCCCTCAGGACAGGTTACGATTTGTGTGAAGGACAGAGGCATGGTACAGAAAAGAGTATTTTAAACCTGAAGTGTGTTTAGTGCTCGTTCTCAACCTCAGACTGATTGCTTTTTCCTTAGATGTTCACCATGGTATACATATGCTACTGCAAGTTTTATATTTTAATCCTAGAAAAAACTGTTTCTTAAGGAAATAAACAAGCAACTCTGTCACAAAATCTGTTTTCTTAGTTTTTGAAAAGCTCCTAAAGAGTTACAGACATTACTATGCAAATAATATGCAATAAACATGGTAATGTGAAAGTTCATTCCAACTACGATAAGAGATGAATAAAGTGTCTTGTTCGGAAAATTTAAGGAACTTGATCATGAAAGTTACAAACAAGGAAGGATTTGGTTTTTCCCTTTTCAAGGAAAACTATCAAAAAGTGACAAAAGATATGGAAGCAAGCTGGTATTTTGAACCCAGAAAAGATCTTCACTCACAGTTTCTCAATATTCATGCTCATGTCTAAACATTGTTAATTCTAGTTAATTGCTTTAACATCAGGCACTGGTTGTAACTATAGTATTTTTAAAGCCAACGGAGCTGTGAATTTATATGTAATTTGTTGTGGCTGCACAAAACATCATTGGAAAATGGAGATGCAGTATCTACTAATAAATCATGCCTTTGGAACAAGTATTTCAAGGGACTGCTTGCTTTTCATGTTCATTTCTTCCTTCACTGGAGCTTGACATTAAACTGGAATTATTTCCTCTCATTTAGAGAGCAATATATCTGAACATAGTGAAATGCACATCAGCTTTATTGTTATCTAACAGAGAAAACAGTGGTTAACTGACAGCAGAATGA
The DNA here is from genome assembly GCA_032273925.1 of Rhynchotus rufescens. Lineage (NCBI taxonomy): Eukaryota > Metazoa > Chordata > Aves > Tinamiformes > Tinamidae > Rhynchotus > Rhynchotus rufescens. The sequence goes on from JAVCKT010022113.1 coordinate 34,881, forward strand.
AGAGGGATAAAACAATGACATAATTAGTGTCTGCTTTGCAGATGGAGCGGTGCTGCATAACCAGGAGTCCATTACAGAGGATTTCTCAGACGCTAAGAAGGTTAAATGGCTGAACGACTTAGCCAAAAGTGATTGCTTTTCTGATCCCGGGTCACTCGTGTTTCAGAAACATTATCTTATTACTTTCAAAATCACTCATGTGGCTTTCTCTAATTATGATTTGACTCTTCTGCATGGTACCATGCTGGCCATCTGGAGCTGGTCAGCTCTACTCAGCAATTGTAAAGTTACTGACACCAGGTTTCAGCTTCATCCCTGTCACAGGCGCAGGGTGAACACTTTCAGGCATCAAAACCCTCCTTGGCTACCCACAGACAGGTGTGCAGACGGAGTGGCACTTGGCCATTCACTTCAGTTGATGGCAAATTGGTTGGGGTTTTTTTTTTTTTTTGGCAAAGTGCAAGTCCATCTGTGGTTTAAAATATAGATCCTGTTGCTGTGGCTAATAGAAATAGTCCTGCTTTCATGTTGGTGAGGTGGGTGAGAGAGTGGCTGGAAGCAGAGGCAATTACCGCGCACACTGAAAGGAGTGAGGGTTTATTGCGTGAAGGAGCATGAAAGAGCATGTCTTGTCCTCACTTTCCTTTTCCTTCTCTCTGTTCGAGACTCAGGGTTTTCATTGTTCTTTTTAATTTTTTGTCCTTGTGTTTGCCCAAGCTTCCTTCAAGTTTAGAGCAAACTAAGGAGGTCAATAATAGCCCTTAGCCCAGGCAGAGGGGTGCAGATTGTTCTAGTTAATAGCAATGGGTCAGGGAGAGCAGATGAACAGATAAAACAGCCTGGTAAACCCCAGCCCCAGCACGCTACGGAGTGTGGAGCACTCAGTTATCAAATGTGGGCAGTTTTGTTTGGTTTTGTGGCTATCCAATTATGCTGTTGATGGCTTTAGGGAACATGTTTGAGGTTGAAGCCCTTACATGCTATGGAAGCAGAAAAATATCTTCTGGGTGTCTGAAGAAGAAATCTTACATAGGAGGGTCAGACCTCTACGTGAGATTGCCCTGTGACGTGTGGCAGCTGAGTGTGCTCCAGGCTTTTGCTTCTGTCTCGAAAGCTTCCACAGGGAAGAAACTGGTCAGGAAGAAAATGAGAACACCAGAAAAAAAAATATTTTTAGGAACAAGAGACAGAAGAGTGAAGATTCAGATCCTTCAGAGATACTCCAGAAAATGATAATTGTAGCGTGATACACTTCTGGATTTTCTCAAACTGAGACCCTTAACCTATATAATTCTTTTCTTCCTTCTTTCATATCAGCTCCACCCAGACTTCCAGACACTTGAAATAGAAATGAATGTGTATAAAGAAGCTCTCCATTTACGTGTCTTTCAGTTCTGTCAATGAAAAGTATCCTTTGATCCTATAAGCCTCCTGCAAGAGCTACCACGAACTACCTGCAAGAGCTGTCCACATCAAAAGAGCTATGAGCATTTCAGATTCTAGCTCTCCAGAGTCACCAACCTCTTGTTCTCTTCCTGGTCAATGAGGGTAGGTAGTTGCAAAACCTAATTTATTACATCTTAAAAGAGCCTGAGGAAGTGCCTAATTGTCTTCCTTGACCACACTGGGCAGGTCTGGACACACATCACTTATTGTTCTCTTGATCCAGGATATTGTGGCCACAGTCTCAATTTGCCTCTGCTTTATGTTTCATTGTCCCTTGATGCAGAAGGAGTGACAAGCCCTCACAGAGGAGCTGTAAAGATTCATTAACAGAACCAATTGTACCAGGTTGAGGAGCAGGTGGAAACAGAGGCTACCAACCCCCTTAGCACTAAGTGCTATTGTGCTTTGCTAATCACGCCATGCAAATCAGAAAGGAAATGCTACAGCAATGGCAGCTCTGCCTGAGAGCATTTCAATCAGCCAGATCAGGGAGAGAGGCTGTGACAGATGGAGGAAAAAAAAAAAAAAACTGATCATTCGTGAAGCAACAGCATATGTGGATGAGAGCAGGAGCTCTATCGCGAGCAAGGCTGGATTGCACTGACATCTGAATTTTGTGTTTGCAAGGGGAAAAACCCAGCCACAACCCAGGAGTGAATGCTCCAGCAGTTCCTGCCTGCTTTTCTGTAGCCTGGGCTTCTTAACAATGCTGCAGGAAAGAGCCTGGGGAGCGGGGCAGGAATAGGAGGACAGAAGTGAATGCTCTTAAGATGGGAGGCCATTCACCGGGAGGTCACTTGTGGAGCTGAACATCCTTCTTCAGCCAGGAAACCTTTTGAGCCCTGATCTCAGACCATTTCTGATCACATCTGAAAAATACCTTGATCCATTTCTTTTCAGTTGCTCACACAATGATGTGTACCTCCTGCAAGAACAACAATTTTCATCTTTTCTAAGTGAAATGGTTCCAGAAGCTCCTAATCTGCAGAACTTGAGTGTTTTTCCTTTTTTGGAACCATAAAACCCACAGTTGAGCAGAAGGCACAACCAGTGTCTGCCACCTGCAGAACAGCGTGCCCTTTCCCCGAAGCACAGCAACCACCAAGCTTCTCATCACAACAGCCATAAATTTTAATGTGGGAAAAGCAACTTTCTTTTTCTCATGTTCACTTACGCTGAGCTGCCTTCACTGTTCTGACTGACACTTTAAAAGTTTGTCGACTTGCCTGAGGCAGGCATCCAGCACAGAAAAATATCTATCCAAATGTCTAAGGTTTGGCAAAGGGGTAAGCGACTGAAAGAAGGGTCTTCTAAAGGAAACATTAGACAGTGTTAAGGTGATCTGGAGTATCTTCAGTATCACACTGTACTCATCAGTTGGTGAACCATGCTTGCAGCAGCCTAGTTTGTGATCTTATGCAGGCCAGCATAAATCTAAAGCAAATCTCATAGAATAAATTAAATTATTGTGGAGTTATTCAGCTGTAACAGACCAGCATTTGTCCTTGAGTGCCTATGTGAGCAGTTTCTTCCTTGTTTATGCATACCCACAGGAAGGAATGTTTCTTGTGTTAAGCAGGGAAGAGGGGAAGCAAAAAAGTGCATTTTGGTTGAGAATTTGGGAGAATTTCAAGTGCTTAAAGAGCACAGTTGCTCTGAAAGGGCCTCTTTTCCCAAACAACTACAGATCCATATCCACACCCCTACATGAAAAATGGTGGTAAATTTCAAACTGTAAAACAGGATTATCTCAAAACTCAAGTAGATTCATACCTCTGTATTTCTCCTCTGGAAACACCATTGTCAGTTACTCCAGAAGCAGATGAGTTGTCCAGATTCTTGCAAGCGTATTCCCTGTTTTCCGCATGCTTCATCATGTATCAGAAATGAAGCAGCTGCTCATCTGGCACTAACTCTTTCCCTAAATTTGCTGATTAGAAGGTGCTTCCAGGCAGAGCTGGGATTGCCTGAGCGTTGTTTCTAATCCAGGTGTTCCAAATTACACAGATTCACAAGTTAACTAGATGTAGTCTGTGCGGATCCCACTGGGCAGAGCTGCTCCCAGCTCCTGAAATTGGGGTAGGAGAGGATAAAACTGTATTTTCTTCTACATTGGCAGTGTCAGTGATGGACCCAGCACCCACCTACTGCAAACACAGAAATACAGCAAAATGATTTTTGCTTAGCATTTTCCCTTAAGTGTACTGAGGGCTTCTCTTTTCTCTCTGTTTTCCAGCAAATTTCACAAGGTTATGAACTTGCATTTCAGGTGACTCCCCAGTTCTTTGCAAGGATTCTTCTAAGTGCTAGCTAACATTAGCAATCAGAAAATCTTTGGGAAAGGAACCCATTTTCACCAGGGTGACTTAATGAGAAACTGTGAGCCCAGCTGAGAAGAAATGGCACTCAAGCTGCCAATATATAAAAGCTGTGTCACACCAGGCCCATAAATGACTGGGGACTAGAATTTAGAATTATCTTCATTTATACTCCATGTTTTTCAGCTTTAGCTGAATGGTGGTGTCTGTGTCTAGACATTAAGCTCTTCCTGCAGTGGTAAATATTTTTTGTTTATTAGGAAACTATTCCTTTTCTGATTCTAGACTCTCAAGACAGAATTGCTACTGGGTAGCTCAGATCTGAGAAAAGTTAGATGCTAGTGAGTTAAAAGTTGATTTTTCAGCACTGTGTTTTCTATTTTAATAACAAAATATTGTTTGTTTTTCTCTATTCTGCTTGAAAGAAAATGCTTTACTGCAAGGCTGCAGTTATCCATCACATGGAGAACAGCACTTATAGCATTAAAAATGTATTCTCTGTGTATCAAACCAAAAAAAGCATGCCTCTTGGCAGCATTCATGGCCTAATTTTGGCTGCAGAATGAATAAAATCAAAGCTTCCAGTGAAATTCTAGCTTCAACTCCTGAGCTGCAAGCAGAGAGATAACGTAGGGTGGCAACTGGAGCAGCTTTGGAGGAGTCGTGCCAGCCAGTGCCCCCTCCGTGCCACCGGCATAGGCAGCATTTACCAAGGGTTCATTGTCCGGTTGCAGTGAGATTCAGATGATGCTTTTATTACATATATTTTAAAACTCCAGTCTTCACTACTAGTTTCTCCAAATATGGGACTGGGTTGGTGACATTTACCTCCTGAAACTGCCAAGGATCTTTTTTAAAGCAAAAGCCCCTGGAGAACACTGTGATAATAAGAGTTAAGTTCCTCCGAGAGTGAGGAGCAACATGACAAGAAAGCAACAGCAAAATTCCTTCTCCATGTTCCCTGAACTCAGCTTCCAGCTGAGAAAAACACAATAGGCTTGAACGACTGAGAATTAAAAGTTTAAAAGGACACTACACCCACATCTGCTGCAACAGCCAGTGGTTGTGCCCTCTGCAGCACCTCGAGGAAGAGAACGTATATTCATCTCAGCCTCCTGCCTTAAATAACAATCACATAAATACCTAAATGCATCTTAGCACTATGAATATCTATAGATCTGCCTGCGGTGAACAGGACTGTACATCATGAGGCATGCTCATTAATTTATTTTTCAGATACAGCTCCTATTTCTGTGCACAGTGTATCTCTGCTTGATAAGCTGTGCTGTAATTGTGCAGCGTTTCAGGCTGCAAGCTGTGGCTCACGTGTGCCTAGGAGATAGCTTCAAGACTGAGGAACTATTATGCAGTATTTCATGTCAGTCTTTTATTTTCCTTAGAAAATAAACGGGACCTTTTGTTTAAATTAACTGTTGAGACACTTGCAGTCTGTTTAGTCTGCATGTGCTTGGGTTACGGATATAGCTAAGTGCCTATTTGTTGCTATCAAAAAAGACCCAATATTAAAAGAAGATGCTAAATTTCCCGGGTTGAATTAGACAAGCAAGGAGGAGGGAAAAACAATAATGAACACAAAATAAGGGAGTTCCTTGCCATAAACGAGGCATTCTGCCCAAGGAGGAAAATTCTTGCTTCAAAGCTCAGAATGAACTTCTCGAAAATGAAGCTCTAGGTCTTCCTGACTTGGTCTTGGTCTTGAACTAGGTCTTCCTCCTCCTCCATAGTTCCATGTCTCCAGGTTTGTCCCACTCTGCCTAGAGCCACACAGAGCTTCTGTCATGGAGCACCTGAGCAAGCAGGGGACTTCTTTTTCTGCCAAACCTGCTTTATTTTAGAAGATTGCATGAAGCACATAGGAAAGTGGTATTTGGGAATGATTTTCTGTCAGCCACAAGCAAGACAAAGCCAAAAAACAAATACCTCTAGAAGCACAGATGCGAAGAGAATTTACAGTTTAAGGAAAAGTGCATTTTCTCCTCAGCCTTCCCACCCCACACATCCCTCTGCCACTGTTCAGCAACACTCTAAACCCCAGAGGCTTTTACTGGTGACTATTTCCTTTATTTAATTTAGAGTGCAGCAAGCAAATAGGGGTGGAAAGGAATCACCAGTCATTTTGGAAAAGAAAGTGACTGAAATATTGAACGCTCCATTGATTGCAGCCCATGGCATGTAAAGTGCTTCTTTTATTGTCTTGTTTGCAGAGCAGAAATGCATGCATCCTGCACAACGGTCTGCGACATTATCCTTCAGCAAGGCCTTGCTCTGATCCCTGCTTCCATCGCTCTAGCTCAGCACCATTTCAGCGCGGTTACTCCCATAAAAAGTGGGAATTCTACACTTCAATTATTATTTTTCCCTAACTTTCAAGATTGATACCTTGTGGCTCACACAGAGTGAGCACATATGAATGATCTGGAAGGAGGAGAAAGGAAATTGTTCCTGCTGAAAGGCAGCAAGATGGGCACAGGCAGCAAGAACTGATATTAATAATTATAATGTAAAAAGTTTCCTTGCTTAGGAAATACTGCTGTTCTTTAAGCTGCATGCCTGCAAACTACTTTGCGTTCAAGAAAATTAGCTCAAAATGTGGCAAATAAAACTGGAAAAATACGAAAAAAAAAGATTCCTACAAAATCCTACAAAATAGATATTAACTTCAATTTGTGTTTGTTTTTGTTTGTTTGTTTGTCCAGAATAATTTCCCACTGTTTAAAAACAGTCGTTTTCAGGGGACTCGTTTTCACTGTTGTCCCACTTACATCCCAATAGACTTGGATGGATCCAAGCATTTCAGATTCAAGCATGATGTCAATTGGTTGAAAGAAGCCGCTGGAGTGGAGTTGGTTCAGCAGAAAACACTGAGCAGAAAACACAGTATCAAAGCCTGAAGCAATTATAGAAGCACCATCCAATGCTAACTCGAAATCCGATGGTACAATTTACATCTTCAAAATCATTATACAAGTAGTTACAAAAGCCTTAGAAAACTAGAAAGTGAAAAAAATAGCAGCATTTCTAAAAGGCTCTTCTAAAAGATTCAAAAAGTCTTTTCATGAACAATTTCAAAGCATAACGTATGCTTTTACAATTTTCTGAATATCTCATCTTTCAGGTGCACATGCTCACAAACAACACATATCACAGCCAGTTATCAACATCTAAGCAACCTGACTTTCTTAAATGGTGACTGCTTTAGGAGTCCTTGCAAGTCTCACTCTACTCCAGGGGGTCGCTACTGAAATGCTCCTGAGCACAAGGTCATGTATGAAGGATTACTGACATCAAAGACCTACCAGTCCACACAGGTTTGTCCTTTTAATGCAGACAGTACAGTCTTGAGTGATTTTCTGTAGCCTTTTTAGTTTTTTTTTTTTTTAGCAGAGGCAAATATTAATTTAAGTTCCTATCTGTGCACTTTACGTTGACCTCTTTTTCACATCTACTGATTAAAACTAAAGTGCATGTGTATACTTGTGTGCATGTGTGTGTGCATACACATGAAAGTATAATTGTTGATATTAACACTGAATTGCTTTCAAGTGATTATGAAAAATAGCACTACCAGGAACTCCCTTATTAATAAAGAAAATAAAAATCAACTACAGAAAATGTCTTAGAACCTGAACCCATAATTTTCCATCTCTAGAATTAATACAAACTTTGCTATTTAATTCATGTTAGTGACATGTTTGAGTTCTCTGCTCACATCAGTGCAGAGGATCTTGAAAGCAAGTATTCTCATTTATTTTCAAATTATTTTGCAAAACACTGACTCCCAAGAACTCTGTTATTAAATCTGTACATTAGTGCAGACATTTACTCTTCCATCCATTATCTTTTCTGTGCTCTAAGTCAGATACCCAAATCAGTATAAGATGTTTGTTAAGGGGGTAGAGAAATATATTCAGATTTAATCCAGTGATTGTGGGTCATTCGTTGCAAATAACTCCTTCGTCAAGGCCATCAGGCTAATTATTAACCTCTTCCATCTACAGATAAAGAAATACCTTCAGTCACGAGGAGGCCACACAGCAGGAAAGGTCACTCAGGCCATTTGTGGGCACATGGAAATGCACAGGCCGCCCCAGGCAGGGAAGGGAAAGGGGCAGGAGCTGCCTGGCTCCACAGGGATCGAGGGGAACCTTTCCCACCGTAGCTGCCACATCTTGGTGTCCTGAGCAGGTGTCTCCATGTCCCACGTAGGGGCTGTGCTGCTGTTACGGCGCTGTGGCTCTCACCAGCTGCACAACGCAACACGTTGCAGGGAAAACCTTCCCAAGGAACTATCAAAGTGCCTGTTATCTCCAAAAAAAAAACAACAACGAGGAAAAATAAAAAGGGCGGGACTGCATGTGAGCCTGTGCTGCTGTAACCTGGGAGGCCTCCAGGCACTGCAAGGTGCCAGCACCGGCCCCGCTGGCGCTTCCAGCAGCCACCGGTCTGAGGCAGGAGCAGGGCAGGGAAGGCGGCTGCGAGCGGCGGGTTCGGCCTGGCCACACACGAGCAGAGCAGCGGGTACCGGGCGCACGGCAGCCCCGCCATCGCCCCGCGCCCCTTCGCCAGGCCCCGCGGCAGGTAAGAGCGGCGCTTCACCGGGCAGGCCTCTCCAGGCCCTGCTGTGGGGAGAAGGATTTTGATGGGAACGTTCTCCCGAGAGAGGAGGTGTCGAGGCCGGCAGCAGCGAGCGGCACGATCGCCTGGATCTGGCGGTGAGGGAAATGAGAGAGGGTCGAGGGAGAGGTGGAGGGAAAAAGGCTGGAACATCACTAAGGAATCACCAGTGCACGGGGATGAAGGTGGAGTAAAACCTGTGTGAGGGGAAGGAGTGAGGAGAGAAAAGAAATAGCTTAAATAGAAGCAAGAGAAAACAATAAAGATCGATCAGAGAAGCCAGCATCCCCGCTGCCCTGCCTTCCCTCTCATGGCAAAGGGAAGCGCTCAGATTAGCCCCGGAGGGAGACGGACGTCTCACACCTCCCCAGGGACCTCACCGACCCCAAATCCGGGTCCCACTGCAAGGGGCAGCGTCCTGGGGCTGCCCCGTGTCACACTAGATTGACCCATTTCTTTTCAGAATACAAATCATCCGCATCTAGACCAGGATTAAAACAATTTGCTTTACGTGAGCTCCTTAAATCATACTCTGCACTGCAAGGCTTGAGAATAAAAGTGCTGGAAGGCAGGTGTGTTTGACCAGGCCACCACAGAACTTTGCCTGTAGCTCATATATATATATATATGTACACATATATATAGTAAAATGATTCCTCATAGGTACAGAAAACATCAGGCATCAGCACAATGCAAGGAGATTTTATCCAGGCTTAGACTGGAGATAGCTGTGACCCCCTGCCTGCCTTCATTTACTGACCAAGGGAACCGTGCGCCAACTTCTTCATGTCAGCACCAAGGGAGGGTGAGCTGGACGGCACCGCAGCCCATGCACCAATTTAAATCCCATTGCTAAATTTGTCATGCTGTGACCAATCCTCTATTTTTTTCTCTCCTTAATTTCAATATGAATCAGCTCTCAAAGACAAAAGGAAAACACAGGCCTGCTGTTAACAGGATGAAACTGCTAAACTTCAGCTAAGGCCCCGCCATCTTATCACTCCCAAAAGGAGGCATTTTGTTCTGGAAAATTGGCACCAGCCGTGGGACTGTATCAGGCTTTGAGAAGTACCACATAACTTCAGGGAAAAAAAAAAAAAAGCAGCAAAAAAGCAGAAAAAAAAAATAATGCTATAAGCAAAGTTCACTGTTCTGATACATCAAGGTACAATCACTGAAATAAGAGTTACTAGTAAATCTGCCTTATGAATTATAAACAGTTAGATTAAAAGTAACTGTTATTCCCAAACTCGGCAGTTTCTGCTTTTGGTTTGGAGCAAGGGCTGGGAAAGCTCTCTGTACAGAGGACTTTCTCCCGCTTCTAGTAAAAATTCCCGTCTGCCTCACTAAGGCCATCCCAAATAAGGGCACATGGAAAAACAGGAGCACGTCCTCGCTGTTAGCACGATCAATACCACTGCCAAAAAGCAGCCTCTATTTAATAAACGCAATGTACATTGCTTTATTTGACCTTCTGTTCACAAAATAATTTTATTATATGTATGAAAGCAGCATACAGGCAATAAAATTATGAAAACATTCACAATACATAAATACACAGACCTGATGCAGGATGTATATAGTTCATTAGATTTTTTTTTCTCTCAGTTCTCTTTTACTGACAACACATTTTTGATATATGTTATGAAAAGTTTCTCCAACGGGCATTGGTTCCCATTCAGAAAACAAGTAGCTTTCTTTAAATGTTGCTGAATATTAACACCCAATGTTCCTGTTGCTAAGGTTCACTTTATTTTTTGGCATTACAAAGGGAAAGCAGCAGGGAAGGACAATGAAAAAGTAGCAGGTTTTTTTTTTTTTTTTTTTTGAATAAAACATTAGCAACTTTTTCAGAGCTCACAGGATGGTTTTAAGGTGGGGACTGCAGTTCCATCCATGTTTAGAAACGTCTTAATCCAAAATGGGAATGAGGCACTATTCCTTCTTGAAGGGACTACAGGCATGGTAATTACTAAAATGTAATGTCCTTTTAGTTCCCAAAGCAAAGCACTAAGTACCTCACTTATTTCTGGCTGTGATACGGGAGCAGACAAACAGCATGATCCTTGACTCCTGGTGTTACTGCGAGAATACAGAAGACAATGAAATTTGGCAGGTTTACCACCATTATTATCAATTGTGTTTGTTCAGAAAAGATATCCAAGACTCGAAATAAGAAAAGTCTGAGAAAGCTGTTTATCATACATAAATACAAAACATTATATACTAGTAATTGTTACCTAAGAAGCTCTTCTTCTCAAATTGGATCCTTCTTAAGGTTGTAATCGTATTTAAGGTATTTACAGCTCCACAAACTTGACATTCTAGCAAAGTCTTTGTAACGTGAAACTTTTTAAAAATAAATAGCAGCAATTTCTTTTATTTCTGTAAGGGAAGAGAATTCACAACTCAGTCAACTCTGGTCCTATCTTGTGAAAGAAATCCTACTAAAAGAAAAAAAAACCCACAAGCACACAAACTCCACACAGCATCAGTTTTGTTGATTCCTTCATTTCTTGCTGAGCTTCTTAACATTCCTTCATTTTCCTCACCAGCTCTCCAGACTATCAGAGCTTTAATAAAGTGCTGACTGGTTGACTGGTCAAAATGCAGTTATGACACTCCAAAAATATCCCATTATTTAAACATCTTAAATAACATAAATAAAGCTAGATCTGTTATAACATATGAAAAATATCAATTTAAACAATAAATAAATAAAACCAGTATCAACATATTACCTCCCAAAGCTTTAAAAATATCCATTCTCATTATAAGGCTCAATTATTTTTCAGAAATAATTTTAAGAAGGCATCTACCTATCTTTACAATCCCTCAGCCTTTAATCAGGACCTCTTAACACCCACGATCACAAGACACAGCAATCTTTTAACTTCTAGTAAACATTAATCTTTAAGTACTTAACATTTCTCTTTTGTTTCATTTCAAGCCAGAAATTTGCTTCTCTAAGTGTAAAGATGAAGCAATATTCTCTTTGCTGCACTGTACTTTGCTTCACTGCACTGTATCCAAATTTGTATATTTTACTCAGTATGAAAAACACAGTTTAGCATCCTTTTTCCCCCAGTTTCCAATATCTTTTGCTGTTTATTGTTTTAAATGTCAAGTTTGATTTGAATGCCAGGAATATTAATTCTGGGCTTTGTCTAAATGTGTTTTTCTCCCTTGATCTTAGTTTCTTACTAAAAAAAACTTTCATATCTTTTTTTAAAAGATCATTACCATATACATTATTAGATCTTACTGGGTTAACCTTACTGTTCAGGTTTTATGCTGCCCATTTTGTGTAATGGGATTGATTTTTTCCAAAGAAACATCAGCTTCATAATCCAAGATACCCGACAGTGCTGGAGACATTTTCTCCAGCGTCTTAGACAGTTCCCCCTCGTCTTCTTTTTTTAGAGGCTCTTCCTCTGGACAGATAATTGAATGTGGAATCAGATAAACCAGATTACAGTCTTTGGGGCTAGACCCTTTGGGCTCGTGTTGGCTTGAAAAAACCACGGCTCCGTTATTGTTGATACTAACAGTCTCTATAGCGTTGCTGGACATAGGGCAGAGCCTGTAGCATCCTAGCAGGGTGGAAAACGCCTTGCGGAAATCAGCATTGAAGGCATAAATGATGGGGTTCAGGGATGAATTAGCCCATCCAAACCAAACAAAAACATCGAAGGTGGTGGAACTAATGCAGAAGGGTTCTGCTCCCTTGGACGGTTGGGTAGGCTCGCAGAAAGGAACCATGCAGTTCAATACAAAGAATGGCAACCAGCAGCACACAAACACCCCCATGATCACTGACAAGGTCTTTAAGACCTTTGTTTCCCTCTTGAAGGACATCTTGAAGTTGCTCTCTGGCTGCTGGCAGTCCATACTGCTTCTGTTGCCACTTGTGTTCTGGCAGTTCTTGGCATGCACAGCTGCTCTCTCCAAAGCTGAGATTCGTCTTATTTGCTTCTGAGCAATCCGATATATCCTCGTGTAAGTGACTATCATGATGGCCACAGGTATATAGAAGCTAATTAGAGACGAAGAGATGGCATACATCCTGTTGAGGCTAGAATCACAGTTGTCCATGCTTATGCCTTGTAAACTGGCGTTTAGGTCCAGAAAGCTTGTGGTCGTAGCCTTGTGCCAGTTCAGCTGCACAGGGATGAAGGAAATCAACACAGACAAGGTCCATGCCACACTGATCAGGATGAAGGCTGCTTTGGGGGTCATTTTCCTCTCGTATCTAAATGGACTGGAGATGGCCCAGTATCTATCCACGCTAATGACACAGAGATTTAAGATGGAGGCTGTTGAGCACATAATATCAAAGGCCACCCAGATGTTACAAAACGAACCGAAAGGCCAGAAACCAGCAATCTCAGCCACAGCTTTCCAAGGCATGACCAAAACCGCCACTAAAAGATCTGACACTGCCAAGGAGATGACAAAGAAGTTGGTCACCTTGGACCTTAGGTGGCGAAACCTAATGACAGCTGCGCAGACCAGCGTGTTTCCCAGGAGCGTGGAGAGGATCAGCAGCGAGAGGAAGCAGCCCGTGAGGATCCGAAAGGAAGAGTCCCTTTCCACAAGCAACCCTTCCCCATCCATAGCGGTGTCGTTCCAAGTCATAGTTTCTCCTGAGGGAAAATCATATCATGATTTTGGTGACGACAGCAACTGCTTTCCTCGCAGACATTAGAGACATCGGGCGTCCATTAATTACTCATCACCAAACAGGCAGAGGTCCTTGCTTGCACCTTCACCCCTGGATGGACTTCATCCACTTTGAGTTGCCCTGAACGATATTGAAAGCCCTCTAAAAGCAGGAACTGAAATGCACAAACACAGTTAACTCTGCAGACTAGTCCCAAAGCAATCCCTTCAGAAACACCCTGCACAAAGTAGCACAACTCGCACAGATCACCTGCAAACGCTCTGCCGCTCTCCTCTCCAAATACACCCCAGAGACAGGAAAGCAATCACTTTTCCATGCTTGCATATATTCCCACTTAAATAAGCTATTGATCCAGAGTTTCCAGCGTCCATTTCGCTAGCCCTTCATATTTACTGAAGCGTAGTACTATTTGAGGTGCTTTTCCTCTAGTTTAGAGTTTCCTGCATGTGTCTCTGCTGAAACACCCCATCCCTCCTCCTCAGCACACGCCTGATAGAAAATGCATCAGTTCTCTCTCTCAGGGCAGCAATTCTTCACCTTGTTTCAAACTGCTTAAGTTTTATATTTCCAGAGAAAAAGAAAAAAAACATACAGTGGCTGGTGTTGTAAAGGTTTTCAGTAAGAAGCAGCTCAGATTTAATTTTATTTAAATGAGAAATTCTGTCTCCTACCTTTCACCTTTGATTCTCTGTTTGATCTGGGATGCAGGGCCGTCTCTTCTTATTTAGCTTTGGAATTGCATAGCAAATCTTACACACAAAACCAACGCAAAAACACTGCATTGCGTGGGGCGAACGGGTTTGCTCTTTTTCCCCTGAAAGTGCAAACGGGCAGGGGAGAAGCGAAAACAAAAGCCGTCGGAGTGCGGTCATGAGGAGTTAGTTTTCAAGCGGGCAGCAGATCTGCTTCCTGGGACCCTGCGCCAAGCGCCCTGCCAGTCTGTGCCCAGCTCTTGCCAGCCCACGGCCTCTAGTGCTCAGTCTGCAAACTTGGTCTGCGCGAGCCGCACTTTGTACATCCCGGGGACGCGACGCATCGGGACAAGTCATCCCAGGCGAAAGGCACGGTATTCCCAGCACTGGCGAGAGCGCCGGCACAGTTCTCTGTCTTGCACTGGAAGAAGGGCGAGAGAAGGAGGAAGGACCTGAGTGACCTCCCGTCGGCCACCAAAGGAGGCGCGAGGCCGGTGGCCTCGGAGCAGGAGCGCGGGCCCGTTCCTCAGCCGGCGGGGAAAAGTTGCCTCAGCGCTTTGCTGCGAGCGCGTAGCTCTCCGTAACTCCGGCCGAGTAATCCCCGCTCCTGCGCGGCGGGAGCAGCTCCAGCTTCACCGGCTCTCGCCTTTAAGGGAAGCCCAGGCGGAGGAAGCTCTCGGGGGTCTCGCACGCCCTGCCCCGCGCCGCGCATCTCCAGCGCCGGGGTCTCCTGCTCCGTGGCGCGGCCCGCGGCGGCCGCGGCTCCGTCCCGCCCGGGCAGGGCTCGGCAGCATCGCCTCGCGAAGGGTCCCGCTCCGTCCTAGAGGATCAAGACACGGGAGAGACACGCAGGGAGGCTCGCAGCGGGCACCCTCCCGGCGCCGCCTCTAGCATCTTCGCTTTGGCTCACTTCCCTCTGGGCTTCCTGGCCCGCATTTTTTTTTCCGGTTTCCCAGGGAATAACGAATCCAGCAGCGCGGATACTGGGCTGTAAGAGCTGGTGTCCCGAGCGCAATCCGAGTGACTTTCCGTGGGGCCGCGCCAGGCTTGTGGACCCGCTGCCGCCGGGCGCTGTGAAGAGACGCGGGGAGTGAGTCCCGGCACCCAACGCCGGGCAGGCCCCGCAGCGGCTCCCGCACCCCCTCCCCGCCCAGCAAG
>JAVCKT010022114.1:12045-23681 GCA_032273925.1 Rhynchotus rufescens
AGTTTCCATTGGGATCAATAGGAAGGCTGAAAGGGCCAAAATGCTCTTTGGCCCCTGGCTTGCTGGGAATGGGAAATGCAGAGACCCATATGTGTCTCCCGAGAGTAAATTTCACTCTCATAGGTGTCTGATCAGCCTTGAATCAGAAACATCCAACACTAGCTCACTTATTGCATCAAAGCAAAATTCTCCCCAGAGACTTGATTCCATAAGAAATGCTGCTTTTCAGGGAAGATGCATCCAAAAGCTCCACTTTGGCTGGAGCTGGCTATGGAATCCCTCAAGGAATAACCCAAATCCTGCTCCTCGAGCATCTGGGATGAACCTAAATCTGTCCCAGAGGCTGCAACAACCCTCTGCAAGTAGCTAGAGGCTTAAGGCCACCGATGCCAGAGCACGGGGGACGGCACCGTGCAGGAGATGTCACCCCAAACCCGCTCCCCGGCCGGGCTCCCGCTGCGGGACGAAGGGTTAAGTAAATGTTTGGAGGAGATAAGGTGCCCCGCTGACAAGCAGCAGGCTCCGGCGGCTCCGCGGGACCTCTCCTGGCGCTGATAAATGGGGAGCTTTTCAAAGCGGCCTCGGCCGACGCCGCGGAGAGGGCGGCCGCCCCGGCCGGCGTTGGCGGCGCGGCAGGAATCGGAAGGTGTCCAATGATCCCACGCTCCGACGCGGCTTTTTTAAAGCCTTGCTGTCTCGCCGCGGGAAAATCCACTATCAGCCTCGGGGACTCCGCTCCTCTTGTCTCCTTTTTCCCACTCAAACCTGGGAACATCAGCACAGGAGGGTCTTATCAGGACCTGCCAGGTTTCTCCATCCTTTCCCATTGATTTTTGTCCCTTTTAATTTTCTCTTTGAAGTATATGCATATATTAAGTGGGCTGTTTTCTCTGGGTAACCTTAGTTTGAGGCAAATAGCATGTATGAAAGAAATACTGTTTTTTTTCTTTCTTTTTTCTTTTACCATTTGTATAGCTGCATTACTCCAATTACTGCCTTGCCATTCCTTGGCTTATGTAAATACATAATCAAATGACACCAAGGGCAAAACCCTCCGGAGGATTCGCAACCCTGCTGTGACAGCCTGGTGTATGCAGAAGGCCATTAAGGAGTTTTTATCCTCCTGTAAATAGAGGTTGACAGCTGCTCATCAGACTCCAAAGACTTTTTTTATTCTGGATGGATGAAATATTTTTTCCTTATTCCTGGAAAAAAATATATAAAAATGTTATATTTAATAATGATATTTATATAAGATGTCCTGGCACTAGAGGGAAGTGCCATTCTTACTGGTGCTGAACGGGATGAGCCGGGGTCCGGGAGGCTCCGAGCTGGCCGGGAAGCTGCTCCGGCGGGAGATGAAAGGAATTGTGTCCAACCCAGCGAAGGGACAGAGGAGCCTGGACGTGCAAAGTATCTGAAGAATGTAAACACCAAGGTGGAAGGGGAGTTATTTAGCAGGTTACAGGCTTAAAACTAGGTGCGACGGGATGAAACCACTTGGAGCACTCGCTCTGGCTTGCAGGGGAATGTAGGAAAAGCTTAAAAGAAGAATTTTGCAGTGGGGCAATGTTAGAAAACGTAGCGCAAGGAGCGATCTTCCCACGTGGGGTGGATGGAAATGCTGCACCCTGCTTGGAAAAGGAGGGAATTTGATGCAGTGAGGATGGGGATGGTGCCTGCTGCACATGGAGCAACTGGAGCAGCCTCCTCTGTGGGCGGAGAGCCAAGGGGGTTGCAGTAGGATTTAGTGGTCCTAGGAGGGGAATGCAAAACGCCCTGAGGAATTTTGATTGAGATTTTATAACTGGCGAAAAATCTTTTGCAGATAAATCGGGAGGCGGTTTCATAAACAGTTGGAGAGGTTTGTACTGAAACAAATCCCGGTTAAGTCTCAGCAGAGAGGAGGGCAGCGGAAGGCAGCTGCGGTTAGGGGACGTCACGGGTATTAGAGGCACTAAACAGAAGGCTTTCCAAAATTATAAACAAGCTGGGCAGGGAGAGGATTGGGAAACCTATAAAAATAAGCAGAGACACATTAAAAGGCCAAACAGAGGAGCAAAATCAAATAGTGAGGTCGGGCTGCGAGGAGGGATCCGGCTAGCTGGATTTGCTGGGCTCTTTTCCGCAGTCAAGGCGGCGAGCGGAGCGGGCGGCAAGCGTGCGCCGCTTGAGATGAGGTGCTAGATAAGGGCGAAATTATCCTTTAATGAGCATCCTCAAGCCGCTGGATGTTAACCAGGCATCTTCTGCCACCGATTTCCTAATTTCTGCGGGAATAAAAGAGAGCCATGCCTAAAAGGCCACGCTGGAGAGCTGCAGGGAGCAGGAATAGCAGGAAGACATCGCTGATGTAGCCCGTGAGTGATTACCCTGATGTAAAAGCCAGGCTGGTAAAGCCTTGCTGGATGTGATTCTCTACCAGGACAGAGGCAGCGCTGCAGTGATTTGCACCCAAATCTGCCAAGTTTCTACTGCAGAAATGCACATGGGCACCCGTGATGCTGCAAAGTGCAGCAAAGGGGGAAGAGCCCCCAGAGGCGGCTCCCGTGGGTCTCCTGGACCAAGGTGCCGGAGCCAGGAGGTGCTTGCCCATGGGCTGTTATTAACCCCATCTCGTCCCCAGCTTTGGGGATGTCCCGTTCACACCCGCTCCGTGATAAAGGATGTCGGCGCAGATTAGCAGCTGGTTCCTGCGGCCGGGGCAGCGCTGCCAGCGCCGCTTCCCAAGGTGACAGGAACACGCAGCTGCCTAATGGCTACAGAAGTGTCTATTCTTTCCCAGTGACATTTATTGTGAAATATCCGCGCGGGACTGAGAGCCGTGCAAGGCTTTCTGCGCCTTATCAGGCGACCCTGGTCAGTGTCCTGCTGTCAAGGACTAAAGTAATTTATGTCAGAGCTGCGAGTGTTTACTTATCTGCCCCAGCGCCAAACGCAGCCAGACTGGCTCCTCCGCGGCTCACCAGCTTTTTCCTGCCGCTGGGAAAAACTGGAGGGGAAAACACCCTGGGAAGGGGAAGGAAAATATGCAAAGTGCTGGATGGTGCCTGGTCCTGCCCCTGTGCCCATGCTTGGTGCAAGAGGGGACAGGAGGGTTGTGGTGCTGCAGGCTCCGTCCTGGTGCATGGCACAGTGATCCTTGTGCCACAAGAGCTTCCTCTTCGCGTGGACAGAGGGATTGAAGGAGACGTGCTACCCTGCTGCATGAGCTGCTCTTCTAAATTAGTCTCTCTTTTTTTCATTTTTTTTTCTCCCTCTTTTCCCCAATCCAGGGCACTCAGGGAAAAAAACATCCCCCGACAACATGTTGCTCCCAACATGTGTTTCTGTGAGCTCTGCAACACCCAGGAGACCAAGACCAGCTTCACAAGGTGCTTAGAACAGAACCTGGGAAGGCAAAAGTTGCATTGGCAGCCAGGAGCACTCGCTCTCCTTGCTTTTTTCCCCCCAAATCCCAGGAGATTTCTTCAACGCAGTCCCAAGGGTGATGTCTCATACACCCCATCCAATGGCCCCGAGCGTGGCCAGCAAGACCATGAGGTCCCAGCGCTCTTGCAGAGCCTCTTATGCAAAAGTACAAAAGCCCAGCTTGGAAAAAGCAAAAAAAAAAATAAGATATTTATTATGCCTTTGATGTTCTCTAAGAACAGTCGTGGCTTCTGCTTAGTATCCAATGTCCGATTGACAATTGTTTATTAGTTTTAAAATAGCTGAAATTCATGTCAAACATTCCGCATGTTAGAAAAATGTTTATGAAGTGTTATCATAGTTTATTTAACTGTGAATGTTTAGGAAACTAGCATAAAATATAATGGACCACACAAGGCTCCGAGACGTGTAATGATGGCAGGCATGCTCTGTGGACCGTGGGCAGGAGCAACGTCACCTCCAGCCTCACCTTGATGCCAACAGCATAAAACTGGCTCAGGTACCTGCTTTTTGATCCTGAGAGCCAGGGAAGAGGGTTCATTGGTTTATCCTTAATTCTAAGGGTGTTCCTGCTAAAATATTAGCAGAAGTAATGCTCATAATAGCTGCTTTTGCACAACTGTATTGTTTCCACACCAGGCGCAGTTACAGGCTGCAAATATAATTTGCATCAATATTTATGGCATCCAAACGACTGCCAATTAGTCTTGGCATTTGGCGGGAAATGCCTTCCTACTGGCAACAGGTTGGGATGACCTGGAGCTGCAGGTCCCATGAGCTGAGTTTGCAGCCGATGGTCGCGCCAGGCTCCCTGCGCATCACGCTTTGCATTCGGACCATATCCCTGCATTGCTGAGGATCCATATGGCAAATGCCAGGTCCTGAGGGACTGAAGCACCCCTGGGCACTGTCGTCGCCAGGCAAAGCGCCTTCCCTTGCATCGCTGCCATGCAGCAGCTTGGCACATGAGCAGCTTTGTTTGAAGTGGCTTTCCCACTGCTTTACAATAAAAGGTGACTCTGCACCTGTATATCTGTCACCTGGGACCTGGATCTATTTCCATGGGGAAAAAAAAGGGGGGAAAAATCCCTTTTTTTTTTTTTTCCCTTTGTGTGGATGCAAGAGGTCGGAGGGGAAAGTTCCCAACCTGGTTCTGTGGCGGCTGCCAGGCCCGGAGCTGGGAGCGCTTTCCGCTTGCCCTCCTGCTGCTCATGTCACCTTAATCTGAGCCTTTCTTTCCCCTCCAATCATAAACCGTCCACTTTTAATATTTTAAACTCTTATTTCTCATAAAACCCCCAAGTATGAAAATTTCTTTTAAAGAAATATACCATTACTGTATCTTTATGATGTGCAGCTGATGCTCACAGCATGGGCTCTGACTTTTTTATGTTCCCTACTTGTCCTCGTGACATTTTATTTTGACACCGTATCCTTATATGTTAAATTAAAACATATTTTTATTATCTGTGATGTGCCAGCAGACAGCAGTGCCTTAAAGCTGTTGTAGAGCAACTCGTGTCCGTCCCAGGGCACCTTCCTCCCCGCTCCCCCTTCCTCCAAAGAAACATGGATCAAGTTATCCCGAGTGACGGCAGTTTACAGTCCCCATTAGCTGCCATATAAATTCCAGCGGATCAAGGAGGCTTCTCGTAGCCGATATTCCAGCCAGGCTAATAGCCCTGGGACGGCTGCCATGCCCAGCTGTGAGTGAGGAGTGACATGAGTTTGTGCGTCCTCAGTGGCGCCTAGGGAGGTGGCATCCAAATGGTTGGAGTTCAGGAGCAGAGATGCTTTGGAGATGCTCATGGATGAGGATCCCGAATGTTTCCAGGGAAAACTGCCCCAGTATGGGGGAAAATCCAGGTTATTTTTCCAACCTTCCTCATAATGTTGACCAAAGTGTGTTCAAGGGATGCAGAACTTGGTCATTGGGACCAAAACCGGCTGCTGTGCATTAGTGCACCGAGACTTCCTTTTTGGCAGCTGGGATATCACATTTTTTTTCCTGCTGGATCCCCACCCACACTTCCTAAATGATTCACTGCAGCTTCATGCCTCTCCACCTCTCCCCTGTTTGCTTGCTTGCAAGCCAAGAAAACCTTTTTCCTTTTTAATAACTTTTTTAGGAAATGAAGATAAACACTCTCCTTCATGCACATTTCCCATAAATTATCTATGAGCTCCCCCCTTTTTTAGCTGCTAGGTCCATCCACGGCATTTGCTGGCAATTGATTCCTCCATCCTGCTCCAGCACGGGAGGGATTCGGTTACGGCACAATTAGGCCTGACGAGGTTATCCGGCGACCTTTGGAAAAACCATAGCGCATTTTCCATCTTTATTCTTATTTTTTTTTTTGCAAAAACTCATGCTTTTGTTGCATCAGAGCGGACGGGCCGCGGCGCCCCCAGCCCGGCTGTTTATGCTGCAGTATCAGCAGCTCCTCCATAAATCCGAGCTCCTGGCAGGAGCCGCCGGCGCTGGGGCCGGAGCCGGCGCTGGCCGCTCCAGCGGCACCTCATTTGTATGGGGAGCTCGAGGGCGCAGCTGCCGCTCGGAGCCGTGTCCGGGGCCGGGAACGCGGCCGGGAAGCAGCTTTCCCAGCGGCGCCTCCGGCTGCTCTCCAGCCTCTGCTCAGTGCCCGGCTCCTGGCTGGCTCCTTCATTCCAGCCGTTCCATCCATCCCGTCGCTCTCACTGCATTTACAGTGGGTATTCGTGGTGCTGACCAAACCTTCCTGCTGCAAATTCCTTTTTTTGGGGGGATTCCCCCTTTCCCCCTTTCCCCCTTCCCTCCTTTCCTCCTTTCCTCCTTTCCTCCTTTTTCCCTTTCCTCCTTTCTCCCTTTCTCCCTTTCTCCCTTTCTCCCTTTCCTCCTTTCCTCCTTTCCCCCTTTCCTCCTTTCCCCCTTTCCTCCTTTTCTCCTTCCCCTTTTCTGAAGCAATTTTCCTGTGAGTTTTCCACACTGCTGTGATTTCCCATACATGAGATCTGCTGACAAAACAGGCATTTCCTTAAAAACCACCCAAAGGAAAATACCCACGGGAGTCCATTCCCGGCTTTCCCAGGAGCAGCAGGACACGCGGCGCCACAGGAACCCATCTCTCCACTTCCCACCCACCAATGCCCAGGAAGGACCTGGGAGAATCCCCACGGATGCAGGATGAATTCAGGCTTTAACTATTTTTTTTTCTGTTTTTGCAGTAAACCGAAGTTCACTAAATTGATTTTCATAGTAATAAAAGCTGAACACTCATAACCCCCAAAGCGATA
The DNA here is from genome assembly GCA_032273925.1 of Rhynchotus rufescens. Taxonomy (NCBI): domain Eukaryota; kingdom Metazoa; phylum Chordata; class Aves; order Tinamiformes; family Tinamidae; genus Rhynchotus; species Rhynchotus rufescens. The sequence continues at coordinate 18,751 of JAVCKT010022114.1, forward strand.
AACGTTTTACGGCTATTTAGAATTTATATTTTATTTCCAGACTTTTTCTTGGATATGCCCAGAGGGGGAGTATTTTATGTGCAGCTCTAGAAATGAACTGAGTGCAAATATTTTTATTTTCTTCCAAGCATCAACATTTTGATGCATTCTCCCAAGACCCAATGCACTTCTGTAAAGTACAGTGCAATGCAACTGGCAGAGCAATCAGCCTGGTCTTCCTTTTATTTTTTTCTTCCTTTTTTTTTTTTTTTTTTTTTTTTGTGTGTGGAAAAAAAGCAATATCTCCCCAAAACAGAACACTAGGCACTGGGCAGAGCAAACTGAATGCAATAAGCCCCAAGGTGTGATCTTCATCAACGCTTTTCTTGATGTTCGGATAGAATCAATCAGCTTTTTTACGGTGTTCGTGAACCCCTGTAATTCCCATTTCCCTCTAAGGGCCAGAAGAAGAGGGGTTAAAGTGTCCCAAGAACCATCCCTATCGCTCTCATTGTGGGATTCTCATTTCCTGGTGCAACGTAGCCAGGTCTGGTTGTTTCCAGACTCATTTGCACCCATGGGGAAGCTGCTGCACTTTCTAATTGCAGTGATTATTAATTAGCTGGAGTGCAAATGGATGGATTCGTCTCTAGTATTTACAGACTGCTTGGAAACAGGAGACCCCGCGGGATCCATGGTGATGTTGGTTGGGATGCAGTGAGGGACACCTTCATCCAGCATCTCCCAAGGGCAGGATTTGGGCTTCGTTTTGTCCGTTTCAGGTGACAAGCTGCGATTCTTGGGGCAGTCAAGGACACGAGTCCTTGGCTTGCAGGATGGGGAGCTCCAGGCATCGCCGGCGGACGTGCAGCCCTGGAGACAACGCTTGGGAAGTCCCAGGATGCTGGATCTTAAAATAACATTGCGGTGATGGATGAGGAAGGCATCGCAGGTGCTTTTTAGAGGCTGCGGAAATGCCTCAGCTATAACTCTTCTTTCCTTACAAGTCCTGGGTGGCCAGATTCATGGCAAAAAAACCCACCCAGCTGCCTTTTTATGCAAAGGGATAAAAGAAGCAATACATATAAATGATATTAATGCTCCCTAAAATGCCCTGCAAACGTTCCTTCTCCAAAACAGATATGACAGGTATAGATGACATCTCATAAGGTGACCCAAGTGATTCAGCACTTGGTGGCACATGAGTAATGTGCCTGTCCCTATCTCTCTATCAATAACCTCCTTATGCCATGTAACACCATCCGGGAGAAGATGTACAACGTTTTCCAGGTATTTAAGTGGAAAGGGTGGACAATCCAGCTGCTGGATCTCCAGGAGCTTTCTCAGCCATTGCAATGTTACCAAAAATTGGATCTGACGGGACAGATGCAGCCCATGAGAGCATCTCAGGGACATTTCCTTTGGTTCGACCATCCCAACAGTGAAGTTTTGCAGTGAGACAAATTTAATGAATTAATTAACACACAGATAAATTGGGCGGCCCTGCCTGGCTAGCAGCTGCAGCCGGCATGACTGGCACGTGCTGTGACTGCGAAAGCCTCCCCTCATCATCATCATCATCACCACATTTTCCACCTCTCTCCACCATTAGTTTTTATGGGATGATTAAATACCGTTGTTAGCTGGAAAGTTATCAGTGCCAGCGCGCTGTGAGAGCTGTAAAACAAGAGGCAATTTCTGCTGCAAAGATGTCACCCAACGGGAGAAATATCTCCCTTGTTCCTGCCAAGGGCTGAGGGGTTGTTGCCACCTGGAAGCCTCGGTGGCAGCACTAACATAGAGCACTTGAGTCCTGCACAACAGCGAGGCAAAGAGAAAAGCAGCTTCTCTGCAGTAGACCTGGATGTCTTGGCCAGAAAGGAGAGGAGCATCAGCTCCTGAGATTGGTGTTTTGGAGAACATTGTCTTCTCGTTGCAAACCAGCAGCATTTGGGATGAGGTGCTGTGAGTCTGTCTTGCACAGGCTGCATTACTTTTAAAGCAGGAAAATCTAAACATGTCTCCAAAGGGTCTTCACTTGTGTCACTAACTCCCCTGCTTTGCTGCAATAACACATAAATTGGATTTCCATTGGGTTCTCCACGAGGAACCGAAGCTCAGGGACGGTTTTTTTCATTATCTAACCTCGTGCCACCTTGGAAGACGCAGCTGCAGGACAGGGGTTCACTGCATTAGCTGCTCAGGTGCGAGCCCAGAGCAGCTCCAGTAGAAATCCGAGCGGGATGCTCACAGCTGTGGGTCACAGAGGCTGCAAAACAGAGCCCAGAAACGTGTGACCCGGGTGACTTTCCATTCCCATCAGGATTTGTTCAACTCATTTCAGTTTAAATGTGGGGGACACGGTATCAATCAGCATGGAGAGAAATGTTTGACAAGGACATTGGAGCCTCTGGGTGGGCTCACAAGTTGCTTTTCTTTGGTAATTAGGAAAGATTACGCAGGTGATTAAGCCTTTACTTACCAGCCAGGGACTGGGTTTGCAGAGCTGATCTGTCATGCCCACGCTCCCAAATTCCCGCTGCACCGCAGGAGCTGGACAGGGCTCTGGACAGAGCCAGAACTGGGAATGGGGCATTTGGAGAAGCATCGGGGCTGGAGACTTTGATCCCGCCAGACTCCAGCACTGTTTCAGGGGTTGCATTTCAGGAAATGGTGAGGAATGAACCAGTGGGGCAAACTCTGCATCTCCTAGGGAGGAGACCCCGGGTTGCTCCGGCCGTGGTTCTTTCTCCTGGTTGCCTCTAGACTCCCATCATTCACAAGCCTGGGTTCTCACATGCATCTTCCTCCCTGCCATGGGCTCTGCCCAGCCGCTTACCCCTGGTGCAAAACCATATATATGGATGGATGGATGGATGGATGGATGGATGGATGGATGGATAGATAGAGCGGCTAATGCCAACTATTGCTTGGCCCAAGTGCCAGTTCTGCTGGAGCTTCAGGAAAGCTCCTGAGTGCAGGGAAAGGAAGGACCTGATGGAGGAGAGCAGGTCTGGCCTGATGGGCCTGATGCTTTGCTAGCCAAAACGCAGCCCCTTCTGCCCTGGCCGTGGCGAGATGTCACCGCTCTGAGCCCTGTCCTGCTGGTGACAGAAGGGAATGGAGAGGACAACAGGCAGCACTGCAGAGATGAGGGCAAAAGCATCGCTGAGGAAGGAGAGGGCTCGTATATATAGATCTGCATTAATGAGTGAGCCATTCATCTGATAGGGACACCGCGCGCTTCACAAGGACCCGGCCCCGCTGCAGCTCAGCAATAGCACTTGGCTTTATCTAGTGCCCAAGCAACACAAACATTTATGGAATTACATTTTAAGGCTTTTAAAGGTGTGTTTAGAGCGTGTTTTCTTTGAAGCGTTATCTTTGCAAGCTCTTGTGTGCTGATAAAAGCCGTGTAGAGCCGCCTCTCGCGGCGCGCTTGGGAGCCGCTGCTCCGGACGCAGAGCCTCCATCGCCACGGCCTGAATCCGAAGCGAAATCCCCTGGTTTCTGCACGCACGGACTCACTTGGGGAGCCTCGGGGAGGAGGGAAGCGGCGCGAGGAATGACTTCAGCACGGGATGGTTCCACTTAGCCCGTCCCTCCTGCCGCGATGAAGACGTCGCTCGCAGCCCATCGCTCACCGCCGCTGGTGCACGCAGCCCGGATCGACCCGAAACTCCTCAAAATCCATGCAGTGGCTCCGCATCTCTGCACCACGGGGCTGGTGAGGAGCTGAGCGCTCCGAGGCCGCTCCGGTGCCCTTTCCTAGCCCTTTCCAGCCCTTTCCATTCGCTGCCCTCCCTCCCCGCGGACACGGCGAGGCGCAGCGTGCCTGAGCGCGTGCCGAACCCGATAAGCCCTTGGCAGCCTCGGGAATAAATCGCTCGGCGAAAAATGCGAACCATTTCAGGAGGGCCACGGGGGAGGGAAGCAAAAGCCAAGGCAAAAATAGTGGAGAGGTGACAGCTCCCGGGCTGCCCCGCAGCAAAGCAGGGAGCCGGGAAAGCGAGAGGGAAGCGCGAAGCCAAGTGTGAGCACCGTGTGGATGCTCATCCTGACAAGCAACACACAGAACATGCTAAAACACCCCCAAAATTAAACAGGACATCAACCTTGCCAAGGAGGACATGGGGATCCCTTCCTCAGCTCTGGAAAGGAGGCTGTCCAAATAAATCCTATTCCCAAATGCAGCTTTTGCATTGAACAAAGGAAATTTCACAGAGGTCTCTCTTACTCGAGCTTGTGAGCAAGGCACATAAAAGGCTCGCTGATGCAGCACGAGCTGCTGCATTGCAACACTGCATTGCTGCTTTTGAAGTGTTGCATCAGACGGAGCCGACTGATTAGCAATTAGGCCCCAAGGCAAATCTGGCATTTCCAAAGATTTTGGCCCTAGAAGGAGAAAATAATGTTGCCAGCACCGGCTCTGCAGTTTGCGTGTGTAAGTGTGGCACTTGTTTGAGCCGAGTCCTTTTTATTTACTTGCTTCTACTTTTCCCCTTGCAGTCTCATGTGGTGGAGATAGGATTTTTCCCCCCAGAGAGCTCCAAACCTTCTCCTAAAGGAAATCACTAGCTATGGAGAGACTGGCAGGTGAACTATGCCAAATCAGTGACTTTGGGCACTTTGCAGCCGGTTTGCATTATTTTTCCTGCATCATTCAGACGCCGGTCCCTCATTTGCAGAGAAAAAGCATTTCCAGGGAAAACTGTGCTAACGAAGGAGGTGGGAGAGGTATTTCCCATGAGAGTTGCTTCAATGAGCACTCCCAGATGTGCATCCCGGAGCAGGAGGAAAACGGAGCTCGAATGCAAAGGGCTCATCTGCTTCACCTTCACAGGCAGGAAGAAATCGCAGCTTAAGGGCAAAGCAGCAGCAGAGCAAGGCAGAATTCTGCAGGATGGAAAGGGAGTTTTGGTGGGAAATTTCCCCTCTTTCTGCTTGAATCC
>JAVCKT010022115.1:404-31675 GCA_032273925.1 Rhynchotus rufescens
GTGATGCCAGTAAACCTAGCCCCAACTACTTCCCCCTTAGGATTTCCTGCTCCCATGGAAGAGATGACAACCACCAAAGCACCACGGCCCTGAGGTAACGCCAGGCCTCTGTGAGGGAGCTGGCTGTGAACTGCAGGCTTCAGCAGCCCCTAAGGGCAGCCGTTGGGTTCACGGGAAGAGCAACCACTGCTGCCATCCCAATAAGATCATTCTTTGCTGTGAACTCACCTACTAAACCCAACGGAGGGTAGCTAGACCTACTAAACCCAACTGAGTGCTAGACTCAAGCACAGGGCTCTGCTCTTCCACTCGGCTGAGATCATGAACTCTGTACCTTGCACATTTGGAGCCTATAAGCATCTGGAGAAGAAAAGCCTGGCTCTCCTCCAAGAAAGCAGCTATTATAATGCAAATATGCTGTCACATCCTCACCCCTCCAAAGCATGGGGATATTTCCTCTCACTTTCACAATGCCCTGGTGACACCAGTTAATTACACAGCTCCTGCTAATTGCAGGGTGTGCTGACTGAGCACTAGGATTTGCTAATACACTGGCAGCATAAACCCTGAAAAAAACCCAAAACCAGACTGCATATGTCCAAAATTGTTGGTTTTGCAGATGAAATAATTTCCTGGGACCTTAGAGCCCTTAGCCTGCATCCTAAAAAATGGGCTTTGTTCCTGCTTTGTCCCCCACATGGGCAAAGGAATTTCTAAGCACCTCCATCTTCTTCAGCCCCGTTACTCTAATTTACTTGGACCAATTCTCCACAGAAGGGACTGAGCTGCTGTGCTTTTCTTCATGATCAGCACAGTCTTCTAATGCTAACAGCAAAATATTAGTATTAATAATGGAGGAGTGGGAGAGAAGAGCTGGGCAGAGTGAGACATGAAGAATTAAGCAGTGAGTTCTCTTAAATTATTTCTCCTTAAAGATATGTAATACCTGCACTGAGACATACAGTATGTGTAAAAGCTGGTTGATGTCCAGTTCTTAAGACAGACTTTCTTGCAACACTCTTTCAATGCCAGTTCTTCTAGAACTAATTTGCCTGCAAACTACTCTAAAAGGCTTTCAATGTACTAAAATGCTTTCAATTTCTCCCCTGCAGATTTTAGAGTTTCTCTTCTTGGAGAAGAAGTCCTTCTCAAAGCAAAAGTCCTCAAAGAAGTCCTTCTTTTCTCCAAGCATGACTTGTGTTAGCTTTCCTAGGGGCTATATACCCCCTGGGGAAGCGCTCTCGCGTGGGTCCTTCACTGTGCAGTGCCACGGGGGCCTTCACAAGCAGAACGAGCCTAGATATCACAAGGGGCACCCTCACCCTCAGCTCATGGTGCCCTTCACTTTTGTGTGCCCATATCAGCATGCCCATTTACCAGCAATTTCTCCAACACATAAGGAGGGGAAATGGTGAAACGAAGCTACCCTCAAATAAGGATGCACCCCCTGATGAACTCTCATATGCTATTAGAGTATCACTGCATAGAAACCTCTTCTGTGGGACTTCAGACATGCATTGGCTCTTGGAAGAACAAGTGGCAGTGTGGGCTCTTCAGAGCAAGGTGCTGGCACAGGTTACCACTTGGGTGAACTTTGGACTTGGTAAGGCACACAGCGATCTCAGCTGGGCTCCAGCGAAAAGCAACAGCAAAATATTTTATTAGAATAATGCACTAAAAGGAGTAACTCCCTTACTTTCCATAGAAGCCCTCTATACCCCAAAATGTTCAAGGAAATCCACAGAGTAATTTAAAAATATATCATTAACAACAACTAACCATTGAAATAACTGAACTCTTTTGGCTTTACCCAGTTTAGACATGCGTTGGTGGTCAGTACTAACATAACCCTTACCTTATTCGGAGGCATTACACAGGTTTATGTGGTTTAGCCTTTCAAAGCTGTATCAAAACAAAAGCTCATTACTAAACCTCATTATCTGGAGTCACTTAAGACAATTAATGGCTTTTCTTCCAAGCACCGAATCAGCACAGTTCTCTCAACAGAGGAGCCCAAGTTTTGCCCTCCTCTTTCACGAGGCCAGTCCTGTCTAGAAAACAAATCACACACACAGTTTTCATGACCCGCTACTGGCAACTGCGAAAGACAAAATGCCTGGAGCTCTTGGTTGCCAGCAGCAGCTTTGGCCCATGCTAGACAACAAATGGCTCTGTGCTGCCCTGCAGCCTTATTTTGTGCCTCCTTGTGCCCCAGGCAGAGCTTGCTGCAAGCACCAAACCTATGGGTATGAGCAGCGGGTGCATCTGCAGCTTTGTCCATGTGCTACATTCATATGCACACAAAAACAAGGCTCACCACGTTTTCTGCATCAAAAACCTTGTCTCAGCAAGGAGAAAAAAATCAGGTCATAAGGTTAAATTGGGGGATTTGACTAAAAATCAGACCATTTCTCATATACACTTTTTTTTGTTCTGAAAAAGTAGTTACAGGCATTCCTGTTCCAACACTAGCAGCCTCTTTATAAATCCACACCTATTTTTCAGAGTCTCTATGATGCTGCTTTCTTTGCACACAAACAAGAGCAAGGTGCTTCTTGGAATAGAGGTAACTGGGAAACATGTTCATAAGAAGAGCCTGCAACTTTGGGAAAACTGTCTGCAAGCCGACAATAGCTAATACCATTATCCTGTCATTGAAAACTCATTTTCACTTCCTATTTATAAAAGGAATAGACTGTTCATGCTGTTTTTGTCTAAGTTACCTATAATAAATCTCTTGATGTGGCAGAAATGTTTTCATAAGTGCTGGTCTGGGTAATGTGACACAAAAAGAAGAGAAAAATGCGTTTTCCATCAAGTGCGAGACATTATTCTTATGCATCTAATAATCAACTTTCCCCTTATTCTTGGAGTAACTTGTACAATAATTATACCAAAGAGAAATGAAGACAAGTAACACAAAAAACTTTCGCCTCTTTGTCTCCAGTCTGGGGATTTGCAATGAAAGATTTATGTGAGGCTGCACAAGTGCAGGATAATTTCCATTGTCCAGGAGTCTCTTGGGACAGCCAAATTTTAGTAAAATTGAGAAGGCTCTGTGGTAACTCTGTAAACATCATTGAAATCTGCTTCAGGTCCTGACTGAGACGGAGACAGATAAACTTTGATGGAGAATTTCCTTCAAGAAACATTTTTCACACAGTGAGCTATGGAGAAAGGATTTCCAACCGAACACTTGGAGATAGCCCAGTGGAACATCTGTGACAATGCTGCTCACGTGCTTACACCTTATCAAAGCAAGGTGTAACTGGACTTTAAAACACTCTATCATCTTCTGGCCAGGGTGACGCTAATGTCACTACAGAGAGTCTTTGCAGTGTTATTTCCTCCAAAGGTCTTGTGTGTCTCCTAGGTTCATTTCTCCCTTTTTAAAGCTCATTTAGTTTCATGAGAAGACAAAGATACATGGCTGTGACTACCCTGTTAACAGGAACAATAAAGACGCAATTTTGTTTAGCCTTTGGTGAAATCACAGGAGAAACAACAGCTGAACACACCTATTTTGCTATGTTTTTAATCCCCAAAATGAATAATGGTTTTAGTTTGGCTAAGATTATTATTCTATATAATTCATATTGTTGTGTTTAATTTTCATTGACTCTCTTCAGAGACAGGTACCCTGATGAATGATGGACTGAATTACAATCTACACTTTCTCCTCTACTGTTCTCCCAGTCAGGTATTATATTTGCTTCAAGCTGAAAATTCAAAGTGTATTGGAAACATTCCTTCCCACATTTCGATTCACCCTGGCACCTGTGCGAACAAAGAAGCATTTACCTGTCCAAAATCTCCAAGTGAAAACCAAGCAGCTGTCGAGCCCAGCCCAAGAATTAGCTCCACATTTTTAGGAAAATACTCTGCATGTCTTACTGCACTGAGCTACAGGTAACCGACAGCAGCTGGGCCGCGGATACCACAATGCCGAGTGTAATTTAAGAGAAAAACAAACCAGAACAGAAGGACTCTCTCTGCGTTTAGGCTGTGTCCTTATTTTCCTCAGCGGCTCTTGCAGACCGCCCCGGCAGCCTGCGCGTGGTCACGGTGTCGCTGTGCAGGTGCAGAGGGGCCAGGGCGGCCGGTGGCCGCGCTGCCTGTGACACCTGCGGCTCCCGGCTCTCCTCCCCTCGGCCTGAGCCGAGCTCCGCAATCCCGAGGCCCAAGGAGCGCACGGAGCGAAGGCCCCGGGAGCTCGCGCTGGCGGGCAGTGTCCTCAGGGAGCAGACTCAGCCCCGCGGCTCTGCTCTCCCTTCTCCAGCGGGTGTGAGGCCCGACATGAGAACCTCGAGCGAGGCCGGTAACGGTTCCTACGTGACCCAACGCTCCTCAAACGCCGTGGCCGAGTACCGGGCAGGGCCATGCTGAGGAAACCAAGCCAGAAAATACTGCTTCTCTTGCATCCGCTTGCTTCTATTCCTAGTGTATCTGAATCTAGTAACTATTGCTGCAGTAATTCCCAGATACCAGTTAATTATGGCAAGTTGGGAGATTTCTTCTTCTGCTGCTTCTTTCAAGTTGAAAGAAAAAATATTTCTTTTAACTTGACCTACTCAGATTATCCTGGAAAAAGTCTTTGAAATCAATACTAGCCATATTTTCTCTTAATACTGTAATAAAACTTCTTAGAATATTTTTGCGGGAGGGGAGAAGACAGCCAGGCCAAAACCCTCACATCCCTTCCCACATGTTCCGGGGAGCCATGTGGTTGGGAGCCAGCTTCCCGTCTTGCCCTTGAGGAAGAGCAACAGGGAAGCGACCGCCACGTGTGTGGCACTTGGAGCGGATTCCTCCCCAGCCCACACATCTGAATAAGCAGCTACTTCAGCAGGAAAATTCAGAAGAAAACTTGGTGAATGGCAGAACACCAAAATCAATACAGATCCAGACTCAAAGCAGGCTCTCACAGAGAATCTCGAAGAGGCAACTTGTGGGAGACTACTCAGTGCTTTTCAAAATGCCTGTCAGCTCCAAAGCTGAAAGTTTGGAACCTGCTAATTGTGTTTAAGTGCTTTGAATTGCGGCATTTAAATGACCAACAAACCCCTTATTGGTCATTATTCAAAGCACAAAAATACCACCAAAAGCTGGCTTGCTGACTTTCTAGCTAACAGAGTCCATTAGAGAGAGATGCACTTAAGGATGTATCCACTTGAGCAACACAGAACTGGAGGAAAGTTTGCATCCTGCTGCCATCTTCATGGCTGACATGCCTGTGAGCCTCTTGATGAAATGTTTGAAGCTCAGTTTCCTTGTCTGTGCTTTCTGAAGAGACCTAGATAACATTAACAATTTACCTTTGCACTCATTTATAGCCCTGCTCTTGACTTGTTCACTTGCATTTAGTAGTTGCAAAAAAACCCTGGCCAAGTGAATTGTTCTAGCCTTGTCTGAAGACCTGTTTCAGATGGTACTCTTGTCCAAACCAAGAAGGTGTTACAAAAATCAGTGGATTATTGCCAAAGAATGGGGTTTTATTCAGCGCTTTACAACAGACCTGATCTTGGTCTCACCACCTTATCGCAGCAGAGCACGGCAGGCACCCCAAGGCAGCCTGTGGAGCAGACTTGCTAGCTGTCTTTAGGTAAAGGAGCTGGAAGATGAAGAAGCACGAGAGGGTTTGTAAAGGTGATTAAAACAAAAGACTAATGCAGCTTCACAGGCTTTAAATTACTCCTGGGAACAGAGAAAGTGAAAGCTAGGTGCAGCATACTGTGCTGGGTCTGGGTCTCCCAGTATTTGTTTACCATCTTTTTTTTTAAAAAAAAATCCTCTTACTTTCCTTTAAAGGAAGCTACATCCCAAAAGGAGACTCCAACAAGCCCAGCACTGCTGAGGAAGGGCCCCTGGAAGAGTCCTCTGCCGCGTCACGCATTTTCTCTGCATGGTGAAGAGCTGACACTGAGCTGAAAGGTTAAAACTTTGAACATCATCTGTGGGCAAAGGTTCAAGGCAGGGAAACCAGCTGAGCTCGCTAAGGGGTCGCTGCCCGAGGGAAAACTTTGGCACAGGGAGTCCAAGGGAAACAGCAGAGGGTTCCTGTGGCCCAGCAGCAACGTCAAGCACAAAGCTAATGCTGGCAGCAGAAGTGAAAGGCTGGAGGTGCCAACAGGTCTGCAAAGTTGAAAAGGTATCAAAAGATCTTAACATTTTGTAGCCATATTAAAAATTTATTTGGCTGGCAGGCAGGGGAGAGATTTGTTTATTTCTGCAGAAATGCATCAATAATGGAATACTGCATTAGCCCCTTCCCACAAGCATAACGCTAAAAAGAGTTAAATAGTTTTTGAACACACAGCATTTTTTTCTTTATTTCTCTAACCCTGAAGAAAAGCAATTTCTAAATTAAATAATCCATTTTGGTTTCTTTTATTTGTGAGTTACCAGGATGGCTTTGAAGGAAAAATTCACCTCTGGAATTAGCAATCTTACGAGAGGTCTGAGTACTTCACCAAAGCGCTGGTTTCCTTCTGCAGAGGAATCAGACCCTTAAGGGACCGCGCCAGGCTCGCTGCTCACGAAGCACACTAGTAATCTGGATTATTATCTAAATGCTGCCGAGTCATTATCTTTTCCCTAAAGCTACCTTTTTATGCAAGAGTTTTCCCTACCTAATTTAACCTTATCAGATAGGTAAATCCTTCAAAGATTAGCCTCAAGCTAGAAATCTGCTAGACAGAAGACTTAAAATGTTCTTTTTTTCTCCCCAAAGTATGTTGTTCTTACCAGTTTTCAAAAACAATTAAGTATTTTTACTATTAGGCTTTACTGAGGGAAACTGATCCTATGAGCTGCAGCAGAGAGGAAGGCAACAGGGCACCGCGTGGGGAAACAGAGCCCCCCCAGGCCGCCCGCGAGCCCCACGGCTGCGGCGGCTGCTCCGGGACGTACCGGGACAACCGGGGGGCCTGGCCTGAAAAAGCAGCCGCCGTTTTTCACACACTGACGTTTTTGGAAACGCAGGCGATGATGCGGAGGAAGCCACCAAGGATGTGCCCCACTGAGGTAAAACGACAAGTAAAAGGGAGCACAGAAGTTCAAATTAAAGCTGCCTCACGGTGTGGGAGCCGCTGAGGTGGCACCTCGGGTGAGGTCTCTGCACCCCAGGGCCCTCCCGGCTTCTGGGGGCTCTGGAACTGACCCACAAAACCCGTCGATACCAAACACCGCTGCCTTCCCTTGCCTGGGGCTTCTGGGGAAAATACTGGTTTGGTCTGCAGTTTCATATTGAGTTTCTGTGGAACCAAAAGATTTCTTTCAAGCAAAATTGAATAAAAAGAAGAATGTCAAGAGATAAAATGAAATATACCTGTGGTTCTTTATTAAGAGCCATTAACCTCATTAATTCGTTTCTCTTTTTTTTTTCTGTCTTTTGCTCTGAGCAGACTTGGGCAGTTTTCACCATTATCATATCTCTTTATCCCATGTTTATCACCAGGAGCACCTCAGAGAGCTGACAGGAAAAGCACAGAGGCTTTTCCAGCATCTGGGCTAATTAAATCTTTTGCTTGAGGCGAGCATTAGTGGAAACTCAAGTGCTCTGCACACCCCCGATCAGCTCAGGTGGCCACATGTCTGCTACAGACCCAATTATTTTTGCCTCCGTCTCTTTAGGCCATACCTGAGGGGAGGAAGCTCAGCAAATGAGTTTCATTTCCCAGCAGTGTAGTTTGCTGCTCACGAGGCCATCTTTACCTTCCTCCATGCTCCAGCAGCCTTACAGCTTCTCCTCGCCTTCGCTCTGCTGCTCCTCCATCCCGCCTGCACTGCGGCTCCTTCCTCCGCGGAGCTCTAAATTATTCATCGGGGCTGTCACCTGCTTCAGTTTAGATGCAATCTGCAGCGGCGCTTGGAGAACACGCACGCACATGGAGCAGCCGAGCAGATGCATCCCCCGGGCCCACTGCGCGCGCTGCCGACGGCCGCAGAGAGGCAGCCCCGATGCAAAACATCTCTTTGCTGTTCATTTTGCTCCTTTCTGCCACGAATAGGTAACAGCACCCAAGTCTTCAGACTTCTGTATCACCTGCCACTTTTCCTCACACATTCTAGTCATATTGGACCAAAAGTGTCATTAATGCAGACAGGTGGAAACTCTGAAAGTGTCTGTCGACACAGGACAATTTACTGCTTCTCCATTTTCTGTTTTGAAGAAAAAGCTTTTCCTAACTTCAGGTTTCTGCAGCTCAGCTGCAAAAGGTAAAAAACAAACCCCAAGGAAATGGTTGAAGAATGAGCAGACTGGAATGAGAAGGACGAGTGACCAGGAAACGCAGTGGTTTATTTTATTTAAAGGAAGACTGAAAAAAACCCATTTAACCCTGAAGGAAAATAATCCTTTCAAAGGAGAGGAAATGCTGCCCTGTAGCCTCTCTGTTGCAGGCATGAGCAGTGGGGGGACCTGGGGGGTCCCCGGCAGGGCGCACGGCGGGTGAAGAGCCACCAGGGCACAGGGACGGCCACCAGAGCCGCTGCTGCCACCCAGCTGGTTAAGACAGGCTCAGGAGAGGACTTCCAGGATTTTGGTCGCTTTGCTTCAGCTCAGGCACCCTCCAAGGCCGCCCCCTTAGCTGAGCAGAGGGCAGGCAGAGCTGCTGTCCCTCACAGAGCAGCGCGGGCTGCTCCGCGAGGCGCGCGGGGGCTTTTGGGGCCCAGACCTTTCTGGCAGACCTCGGACACGCTTCCCAGTAGCTCCGTGAGCTACTAAGCAGGGATGATTCACTCCCCTGTTTCAGGGTAAGCGTGAACTGCCAGCCTAAAATCACCCTCCAGTGGCAACTTTTTTTTCTCCTGAGGAACAAAAAGAGATTGTTTCGCTCTAGGCAGACTGATAATAAGTGAAGATGACAACTTATATTGCTGATCCTGTCTTTTCTCCCACCTGTTTTCTTGAAAACACTTTTGGACCAATATTTTGCTGTATATTTTCAGCCTGATATTTTTAGCTTTGGCCTTTCACGCAACAATGCAGGAAACAATCTTTTAATAAACTAACTTCTATTAGCCGTTTTTGTGCTGAAATTGTGTTCAATTTATAACACAAAACACCATAAAAACCTATGGCAATGATAATCATCATTTTGATTTTGACTGTTTCCAATGATGTTAATAATTAACATCTTGTGCATTTATATCTTTTGTTCCATTGCTCAATAACCCAGCAAACAGAAGCGAAGCCTTGTCCTAATACTGCAGAGAAGCCTGCTTAACATGATGCTTGTTTTCCCAGATCACTGCTGACCAGACAAACCAAGGAGCGCACCCTGAAATTCTGATTTCTTTGCATTTAGTAGCTGAGATGCCCTATTTTTAGATTTCCTGTCTGGTCTGGAGCCTAAAATCTAGAATTCATTTCAGCTGCCAGAGTACAGCTCAATAATGCTGCTTTTTTAGTACAAAATTGCTAAAAGAATCACTTCTGGATATACCATAAAATGGACTTTGTTAATGAGGTCACATGTGCAGAAAAATCTCCCTTGCAGGCAAATCCAGGCCCTCTGAGAACTGCAAGAGCTCCTCAGTTGTTTGTTTTTTCTTGTATTTTTCCCCTCACTTTGCAATACAACCTGCAATATTGATAACAAACAGAACGCAGGACATGCTGTCTGGCGCTGCAGTACATGGATATGTGCGTATTTTTCTTGACACGGGAGTAAAAACAGGTACAGAAAAAAAAATAAACAGAATGTAGCAGCTCCAGCCAACCCAAATCTCCCCATGTTTACCTAATTACTCATTTTGGTCACGCTAAGTCTGTTTTTGACCTTTGCACTCTCCCATCATACTTCCTTATTTAGCTTGTTATTTTGTAAAAATAAAAAGGAAAATTCCAGGAATTTTCCAATTCAAAAGCCAATTTCAGCATGTGAATGGATTGAAAGATTCGGTAAAGAATTGGGGATGTGACAGTAATCTCTTAAAAATGCCTTTTTTTTTTTTTTTTTTTCTCTTTTCAGTTAAATTCAGGGGTGTCTCTGCATTTTCCAGCACCCAGCAAACCACAAGATCACCAACCCTTCCCAGCCACCCCTTGTTTCATCTTTGGCCCTTCGCAGCTATAGGAGCTCTGCTTCCACATCACGGAATATACCAAAATCTGCCATTCCAAAGGAACCCAAAGGAAAAGCGAGCCCAGTTAAGCAGTCCAAGCACATGTCTGAAAGCCCAGCTGTTTTCACCAAGTGCCACAGTTTGTCTGATGAGATGATCCCTCCTAACAAACTCCATTCAGCTCTTCAGCATCCTCACCAGGGTCCACCTGAAGCTGCTCTGCTAAATGGAGACCGCATCCAAATTTGCATTTTAAAAGGGGAAGCTCAGATGCAGAAGGGGATTTGCAAACACAGAGAGGATGGCTGATCTCCTGAAAGGCTCCCAGGGGAAGCAAATACCTCCTTTGAAGAGGGGCTGTTTGGCTGCTCACTTGAGCAGAGCCAGGACTTCCCTCTCGCAGGCTGTTCCCTCTCCCATTCCCCAACATGATCAGTGTGTGCATGAAAACTCCCGCCCAGCTGAGGCCATTTTCCTCATTTAATCCCATCCCCAGAGCATCCTTGTCCTTACAGCCCCAAGTTTTGCACAGGGATAGTTAGGGGCTTCCCACAGAACACATAGCCCTTGGTCGATACCTTTTCCCCAGCACATCAGCTATAATTAACAGTTTAATTAATAATACATATCAAACATAGAAGAAAGCATCACGTGAGCCCTGCTGCCAGGCAATAAGGATCCTAGGGCACCCATAAAGAAAGTCCCAGTCGGTAAGAACATCTGTTCCAGGACTGATTTCACTACTTTGTACATCAGCTCATTCATTCCATTAGGTTTTAATGCACTCTGCTTAAAGAATATTTTACTAATTAGTCACTAGCAGAATAATATTCCAGGCCAACTAATGTTCTGTGAATTGCTGCCTTTTCTGGACCTCAGTGAGGGGAGTGATGAAGCAAACACGGGACAGACCCAGTCTTGTTTGCTGGGCTGTGTTTGGGAGGGTTTTTGATTTTTTTATTTACAGCTTTGATGGTCATCGTCAAGTTATCGTTCACCTTTTTCACCATCCACTGTCTTGACATCATCCTAGTGGGGACCAGGGTCTCTTGCTGTTGATTGTCAGCTTGGTATCCGAGCATACCAGACGTGTATCCACACAGTCCCTTAGCACGTGGGGCGCTTAGCTCCCCTCCTGCCCCGAGGGGGTAGAGCTTCTCCCTCTTCAGCTTCTGACATTTGGTAGCGGCTGAGGGCAGCCGCTTAGAAACGAAGCCAGATACCCTGTACCTCCATGTTCACATTCGTTCTCCTTACAAATAGAGCTCCAGGCATTTATTACTGTGCTTACATACTAATAAAAATCTGTAAGTGGTTCAAAATCTAGCAGAAAGGTCCCTGCCTCACTGAGTACTCTGAAGCTTTATCCCTGCTACCTGCTAAAGCCTTGTCATCCCTTACTGGCAGCTAGAATCTTCCCACCACTCTTGGTGGGTTGTTAGCATCACAAGCAACTCAGGGACATCCACTTAATTTCCTCGGCTGCTTTTCACTTCCAGAGCTTAATCTCTTATCTCCTTCTATCTTTTTCAAGAGCAATATGAGTGACTAAAGACCGAGCACCATCACACATTGCTTCAGAAGGGAAGCCTAAGGTGTAAAAGAACATTTTGTTTTTACTCAACATTTTGGGTAAGGCCTATTTTCCTTCACAGAAATCTACTCCTATTAGGAAGGGCCTGCTTTTCATCTTCCATTAGCATGTTTCATGTGTGGCCTCTGGGAGATGCAGAATAAATAACCTGGAGACTTTCCTGGTGCTAACTGAACGTACTCGGAAGCAACACCCCTTCTTGCTAAAAACAACGTCTCAGTCTGTGTATTAATGGGAAATACATTCATTTGAATGAACTACAAGTATGAGCAGTGACAGCCACCGCAAATACGAGGTGTTAGATTAAGACCAATTGTTGGAATTTGAGTCAGGTGCCTTAGCACTCAATATACTGGCACACGGTATGAACGTGAATTTATGCAAACTAAAGGAAAATCACTGGGTCACTAAGTTGTCAGCACATTTGAATGAGGAAATGTTTCTTAGAACAATAAGATGCAAACAGAGATCAAGATTTTTGAAAATACCTTGTAAGTTTGGAGGTTTAAATTAAGGTATTTTAAAAGCTTCTAGTTTTGAGGAACAGAGCCCACCTTCCGAACAGCAGGATCCTTTAGTGTGTCTTGGATAAAGAACCCAATAGAACTTGATTAAAAAAATAAATATCATGAGTTGGTTTAGAGGAAATACGGCGTTTTTCACTCTTGGTAAAACATTTTCAGGAAGAAAAGGAAAAGCCTAGAAAGAAAAGACTTGGGTTCAAGAAGCAAAACCCCACTAAGCAGCCTGTAAGATTAACTGGCTTGAGGCCAGAGCCCCACAGAAAGCAGGGGGCTTTGGGAGCACTCAGGGGCTCCCCTGAAACTCTCCCTGCTCCACAGCGCAGTCGTGCCCCTCGAATGAAAACCTGAGCTCAGCAGGTCGTGGGCAAACACTTGCTGACGTGCCTTGCCCTCAGCCTCTGCGCTACATCTCCATCTCCTGCTGTCTGCAGAAGGCCTCAGGTGGCGCTTGACTCCAGTGAGGCCGTTTCCAAACCATAAAAGGCCTCAGATAGAGCGGCACTTTCATATTTATTTGAAATGTTGAAACAAAATCAGTCTTTTTGGGCATAATTAAAATTTAAGTTCTGGATGTGCTTTTTCCCCCTGGAAAAATAATGATCTCTGTTTTCAAAGGAAAGTATGTTTCTATGATTGGCATCTGACAGACTTCATTAGAGTCAGGTTTCTTTGAAAGGGATCTCTGGAATTCTCTTTAATGTGGAGCTCCCTCTGTGCATCGTGTGTGTGTGTGCAGAGAACAGGCCCATCTCACCCACCTTCTGGCAGCAAAGCTCTGTCGCTGGTGTGAAAGAGGGGGGCAAGCAGAAGTGTCATTTATGTGCGTGCGTAAGACCAAGGACTTGGTGCTGGCAGCTCGTGTCACTACCGCTTCATGCCCCAAGGAATGGTTACCTGTCCCAAGGAAAAGCTCCCATCGAAACCTCTGGGATTCCTCTACGCTCTGGGCCAAAATGCACCCACGGCAGCCTAAGCACCCGCCTCTGGTCAGGCTGCCGGGCCTTTCTCCTGCAAGCCCCACTGTGCTGAGGAGCCAAGCAGGGGAGCAGCTTTTCCCCCTGCTCTGCAGGACAGTCAGTTTTGCCCTTCAGCTTTGCTTACCACGGCGCGGCCAGTGCTGGTATTTGAAGGCTTTTTCATTCGGGGCTTTCTGCAGTTACTGTAACTATATTGCAGGGTCCATTCGCTGCGAAACTCTAATGACACGATACAAAAGAATAAACTTCCTAGAAAAAGAATAAACTTTCTTCTAAAAGGGAATAAACTGCCAAGTTTTTATCTAAGTGTCAAAGATGAGAATTTACACCAATTTGCATCAAGTGACACTGCATTTTTTTTTAATATTACAGTTAGCAACTTCAATTAATCATTCTTTCTATTATATTCTTTCTTCCTATAGCTACTGTATTATAGTTGCTATTATTATACTCAGGTCACTTATTATATTGAGTACATTGGATTCTTAAGTGATTCCTACAGATGCGAATTCATAACTTCAAAGGACCTTTCATCAAATGTCCCTGAGATAAATCCTGCTCAAAACCTGCAATCGGTATTTTATCAGCATTAGTCAGAGCTATTATTAATAGAAATAATTAATACTTAGCAATAATTACCATTAGTGTTTTGATCACAGGAAGTAAAATTATCTACTTGGGACCAAAATAGGCATCTTGCATCTTTCGGTAAGTTATCAGTGTCTTCCACGTGTGCGATATGACTTTTATCAGAGGACAGTGACGCTGCGTAATCTGAGAGCTGAAATGGAACTCAAAGGGGTTTCTTTTCACGGGAGCTGGTTCCGTTTTTCCACATCAGGGGGAAACCCAGAGTTCTGTTTTTCGTGAACACCGGACTGAAAGAGAATCCGGGGACTCTGAATCAGGGGAAGATACGCGATGAAGGAAAGCAGAAGTGCCAGAGCAGAAACCCACGGCTTCGGATACCTGTGTGGAAGACACGGGGAGCTGCTGAGCTCAGTGGCTCCCTCTCTCCCAGCACTGGATGTAGCCACAGAAAGGAGAGCAACGGGTGTCGCCAATAAGCTCAGAGGGAGGAATGGAAGTGGGAGGAATCCCATGCAGCCCCTTTCCTTTCGCAGCCCACAGACTAGGGACAGTTGCCCGGATCTTCCCCTGCACTTGCGCAGGCGGCTGCAAGGATCACGGAATAGCCCACAGAGCCATAGAAGGAAGGAAACCAGGAGCGTTGCTGAACAGGCTGCTTAGTTTAGAGCCAAGCGGACTGCCAAGCAACGCGGCCGCAGGCAGCTCCATATTCAGGAGGCGCCGTGTGTGCGTGTGCCTGCCGCGGCTCGCACACGGCAGCCGGAGGGTGCTCCCGGGCCAGCGGCCGCGCTCCTCGTCCGCACCCTGCTCTGCTGCTCCAAACAGGCGCCCCGCAGCTCCCCCGCCGGCGCCTGGGATCCCCACGTTGCTCTGCCCGGCTGCATCCCTCTAGGATTCGCGGCAGGGGCGCCCCGGCGGCTGAACCTCGTGCGTGGGGGCCACACGGGCAGCCCAAGCTCCCAGCGTGGCGCAGACAAAACCTGCGTGGGGAGGCCGGGGGGCAGCGCCCGGCCAGGGCAAGCGGCTCCCCACCCCATGGCGCTCCGGAGGGCCAGACGTGTTGCCGTTTCTGTCTTCTCAATGCCAGCAGACCCTTCAGAGTCGCATCCACAAAAACCGTCTTGTAAAAGCAGTTCTCAAACCAAAAGAAAAACGTGGCTGGGTAAACATGAACAAAATCATTGCTATTTAAGGATTTAAAACAATAAGTAAATGTTAAAATCTTTTCTTTTTGCAATTCTTTATCTCCTTACAAATAAAGGATTAAATCATTGACCACAAAAAAAAAAAAAAAACCCAAAACTCACTTTCAAATTTACTACGTTTCATATCCTTGACTCAGTTCCTCTATTTCTCTCTCAACACTAAAAAAATAAAATAAAATAAATGAAATCAATGTACTGCTTTATGCTCAGGCAACCTACCTGGCACGTCATCATGGCTGGAACAAGAAACAGAACATCGAGTTCCTCACAATGGAAAAAGCAGAGCCTACAAAATTCCAGAATAAAAACTAAGCTTTCAGGAAGACACTACCTTCCAGTCTGATCTTGGGAATGATCATAACGAATACAAAACCGTGAAGCATTCAGTGACGTTCTCCTTTGTCAGCTCCAGACGGCAGCTTTGCCAGTGAGTCCAAATAAATATTCTGAGTGTAAGAAGATTTTTAGGCCAAGAGGGAAGTCACGCAGCTGCTATTTCTCAGTGAGGCGAATAGGGCTACGCTCACAAACTTGAATTCTGAACAAATCTGCTCACACAGCAGGAAACTGCAGGATATCTAATAAAAAACTAAAGACTTCTAGTTATTTCTCTTACCTACAAATTGCCAGGAGATGTAAAGCAGGCAATGGATTGAAGGGGACCTTACAGCAGATGCAAGTGGAAGGCGAGGAGGCATCACAGAGAGACACATAAAGGCACTTGCTGTCTTCCCTTGGCCATTAGATAAAGACGGGGGCGGAGTGCAAATTAAATAGAAATGTCTCATTTTCACAGAAGCTGAAAATAACGCGGAGCACGTGGGAAGGCCCAGCTGGCACTCCGGCTTAGTGCTCCCATCCGGGCTGCAGTGGGGATTAGGAAGGAGCCAGGCTGCGGCACAGGGCCTGCGCTCCTGCCCGCTCCCGCGCGGCGCAGCGGCCGCCACGGAGCCACGGGAGCCCGTGCCGGGCGGGAAACCGGCTGCGGGCAGCAGGGCCAGAAAAACCAGGGAAAGCAGCAAGGCACCCACCGGGGAGCCTGTCCCCCAGCCCGGCTCTGCGAAGGCGGGGGAAACACAGCGTTTGTGGCAAGCCCCTCAGCACGGCCTAAGCTTCACTCTCCTCCTGGTAGTTCTATCCAGAGACCCTGCCCCATTTTCCCAATCCAAGCAGGAGCACTTGAATAGCACGGCCAGATGTTTTTTTTTTTTTTGTAATTTTACATTTTAGGAACGGCTCGTGGTTTCCCCATGGGAATTGCAGCAGCTCTTCATTAAAAGAAGTGTCTGCTTCTAGGAATTCTGAATTTTCATCATCAAACCTGTTCACATCTGCCTCCCCTAGAGCCCCAGTCATCTATAAATGAAAGAATGAACACAAATGTGTTTGTAAATTAATAAATTTACAAATTATAATACAACATAATACAATGTAATAATAATTAAAAAATTAATGAATTTGTAAATGTATTTGAATACAAATGTATTCCTGCTGCTCAGCAGACCACATGTTAGCCCTCACACATTGTAAATCCCGCACGATCTGGGAATTTGCCATTCCAGGATGTTTCATGCCGCCCACTTCCGTGTCTCTATCAGCTCTGTAGGCTTCACAACTTTCTTGTTGCTGAAGAATGAGGCTGATTTGGCCTCCTCTTCCTGCTGCTCTCACGCCTGTTGCAGTGTCCCCTTGCCAATCTTTCATTCCGGAACAGCGAGCAAGTGCTTTGTGCTCCAATCCTGGTTTTGTGAGAACCTCTGAAGTTCCTATGCAGGCTCAAGCTCAGTGACACCTGAGCTGCAGTCGCGGTTTCTGCTCTCATGCCACCTTGACCAACGGTTTGGGTGCTGCACTTGTTCATTCAGGTGAAGCCTTCACACATTTGCAAAGGTCAAGGGCCCTGTGTGGGGCTTGACCAACAGACCGGCCCCAGGGCTCCCCACAAAGCAGCCTCTTGGCGAAGCAGGGCCCTCTCTGCTGGGGCAGCTAACCCTTCCGAGTATCCAGTCTATGGCACATGCCAGTGCGTGAGAGAAGCTCGGCACAACCACCACCAACCGTCACCAAGGGGCCCATTTCTTGGCAATAGGATCAAAGAAACTAAAGCTAGATGACCTCTGAGGTCCCTTCCAACCTTGGGCATTCTATGATTCTATGATTTGTTGGGCTTGGCAACTGTAGCTCTCCCATGGCAGGTAAGAACTGCAAGGCCTCGATGAAGAGCCCTCCACGCACAGTGAGGGAGGCAAGAGCGGGCAAACAGACTTGGTTTGTGTTTCTGAAGGGGGCATCACGAAGGGCTAACGCAGCAACCACATTGTCACTCTTACACAAATGTTATTTCGAAGCACTTTGACCTGTTTGCACCCACACTTCTATACAAAACAGTTTATGGACCTTCTCATTTTGGCTAAATTTCCTTGAAATTCCCATTTCAGCTCACTTCCATTAATCTTAAATCTCTGTCTCTTAAACTCCATCTAATCTTAATTGAGAATCTTTAGATTTTTTTTTTTGTAGCACCTTAATTAAATCTTGTGAGAAAACCAAAGCAAACCAAAGCAAACCAAACCAAAGCAAACCAAAGCAAACCAATACACACTTCAGGGGAAACCTAAGTGAGGACAGCCGCACTCTAGAAGATCAGGTCCTATATTTGGGAGAACAGGAATCACAGCAAAGGCTGGTGCTACCAACCAAAGCTCTTAAGAGCCCAAGACAAAGGTTTTCCACACACACATTTAGGACCAAATTTGCACTACTTTATTATCACAGTTTTGCAAAAGAAAGCGCGAGCAGCCACGAGCAGCCAACACTGAGACGTGACTGGAGCGACTCGTCGCACCCCACTCGTAGCTGGTTTGGGGCCCTATGGTAACGTGTGTGAAACCACTCGCAGAGAGACAACTAGAGACAATTTGAGCTCACAAAGCCCATGCTTTGACTGGTCTCGTGTGAGGATATGAGGGGGAAAAAAATACAAGTTAATAAAGAAAGAAGGAAATTAGCTCTATGTCTACTAATAGTTAATGCTCCATTTTTCTTGTAAGGAATGAATGAAAATTAAATGCTAGAGATAAATGAATCATGTCTCCCCTCACCTTTTAGTTTTAAAAGTGATCTAAAATGTTGCTTGTCTTATTCAAGATATCTTGTTCACCCGTTATTTACTCAACTAAAATAACGGGTGGTCAGTTCTGGATTGCTGATCACTATTTCATGTCTATTATTTGATTGTTTTGATTATTCATATTTCGTTTTGAATATATTCACTACTAACGCGTGCAACTCACCACCTACATTTTCTCCTGTGAAATTCATGAGTCAGACCCATTTTGTGAGTGGGTGATGCACCACAGGAGCCGGGCTCAGCGAGCAGCCACCTCCAGCAGCTATGGGAGCCAGTTTTCCAATGGGAAATGGCACTTTATGAGGGACAGCGGGTCCCAGGCCCCTCGCAGCGCTCCTCCACCTTCACCCGCTGGGTACTGCGTAGATGCCCCTGCGCAAGAGGGGCTAGTCCCTTCTCCAGTCCCTTCTCCAGTCCCTTCTCCAGCCACACGGCAGCTCCGGGGCTCCCACGCGTGAGCACAGGAGTCACCGCCTGCCAAGGGCCCCGATTTCCATTTCTTGGGAGACGCAGGTAGAAGAAGACCCTGATCCACATCCACCAGGAAACGCTGCCTTGGGAAACAGTTTCTGGCTTGTCCTTCACTAGGAAAAGGAGGCCTGGCTGGCTCCAGTTTACTACACATATTATATTATTTGTATTCTATACAATTGTATTTATATATGTTGCATTTATATATTATATTTTAATAATGTTAGGCATATATTATATTTACATATTTACAGCTTATCTAGTTCTATATATTTGTACGTGCAGACACATGCATATATGTATATATCTAGACACGTGCCTATGCATAAGCACACACATCTATAGACACGCATTAAAACACCTGCAGATCAGGGCAGGAAGGCAGGGCAGCTGCAGAGGCTGCTGCTGGCAGGGCCTCTCTGAGCCAAGGGGCTGCTCTGCCGTTCGGGCTGCAGCATGAGGGTGCTCCATCCCCCCAGGAGCATCGATGCTTGCTGGGATCCCATTAGGGATGGCAAATCCAAACACCGGCCTCTTTTTTCTCCCTTCTTTTTGCATGGTTCTGTGTGAGTATGTATATACTCTATTTTATGGAAGGATGAATTAAATGGCACTACGGACACACAAACAAGAGAGAACCTGTCTGAATAGATGCCAGGCACTTAGACCACTGAACCCCTGCAGTTCAGGGCACTGATTTTACATGGGCAGCTTCCTGCACCCCTGGAGCAGAGCGAGGGCCCATGGAGGCCACCAGCCCTCGAGCTGACCTGGGTTTCCATCCAGACAGTCACTGCAGGCTGTGACTACCAAGAACATGACCCATGGCACGTGGGTGTAGCCTGGCACAACAAGAGCACCAAATGTGTTCATGTTTATACCTAGGAAGACAGATGCACTTTCCTTCTGGCACCCGTCTCCCCCATGACAGATCACCACTAATGATAGTAATTTAGTTTCTTGGTCACTGCAGCTCTCATATTCTTATGACTGGGGCGACAACCAGTAGTCCCACTATAGAACAGCACCTATAACTGTCTAATTTTACACACTGAGGAATCCCTAGTCTCCGTGCCCTCTTCTTGGGCTAGCATAACGCTCCAGCTGAGGTCTTAGAAATTGTTTTTGAGACAGAAATCCTCTTACAAGAGCGTGTTCCCATCTCACCATCACAGAACCCAGTCTGTTCCTTAAGATAGGGCACAGGAGCCTGAACCCATGAAGCCCGTTGCACTTGGGTGGCTTCTTGGCAACTCCTCCTCTTGAATGAGGAGTTTATGGCTCAGATCTCCGCGTTTTTTCCCTGGCTGCTCCCTTGCACTGCTCAGGACATGTCTCCATCCATGATCGATCCATCCCTCCCTCCATCCCTCCACCCACCCGCTGGGGACACAACAGCAGCGGCCTTCCTGGAGCTGTGCCCACAGAGGAGGCCACGAGCAGAGCGGGGCAGGGGCTGCCGCATCGTGCGCGTCGGCCTCCCCTGGCACTGGCCTCCCTTGGCCTCCACGCTCTGCTTAGGAAGTCGGGGTGGTTTTCAGTCTAACTCTTTGGCTTCACTTCCTCGTGGATGGCAGAGCTCGGCTTGGGATCTTTGCACACAACTCAGTGCCTTTCTTTAGCAGCTCATTTACATTTCTGATACAGCGTACGCACTTTGATAATACAAATCAAGGCTTGAGGATATTTTATCAGCAGATGACTGATCTAAGGGCCTGGTTATTATGTCTACGCAACACTTTGTTACCACTGAGACAGCCTTAGATACCTTGCTAATGCCAGGAATAAATGTAGCTGATAGGAAGAAGGCTCAGCAGCGCCGGCAGATCCCGCATGCAGCTTTTTTCACGAATGTTTAATCTTTCTTTTCAGCACCTTCCAGCACGTTAATTACAACGATGTATTCTTTTTTTCCACTCGTGCCCAGCAGTATCTGCCCTGTGCTGGGTAACAGCAAGAGCCCTGCGGTGAGCAGAGATCTGCGCCGTTTGGGTTCTGATCTGCGCTGTTTGGGTTCTGATCTGCACGTTTGGGTTCTGATCTGCGCCGTTTGGGTTCTGATCTGCGCCGTTTGGGTTCTGATCTGCACGTTTGGGTTCTGTGGGGCGCGCTCTGCTTGCGGCCCTCGCCCCGCTCTCGTGTCGCACGGACACCCTGCGCACGGAGCGAGCTGCCATTTGCCCTGCTCCGCAGAGCGGTGACATACGCCCTTCCCCTCCGTAACCTGCCTTCTGCTGGGGTCCTTATCACACGAGCCTTTACTAGTTTTAAAAATGCAGAGAACATACAAAGCAAAAACACCCGGTCCTGTCTCACTAGCGCCCTGCAGGACCCTTTCAGATCAGTGACTGAGCCCTTTGGCAGCACCTGCACGAGCACGGGTCACCCAAAGCAAGACCCCATCCTCATAAAGCCCCTCAGTGCACCAGGAGACGTGTTACCTCCCCGCTGAGATGAGGACAGCAGGAAGTTCAAATCTAAGAGAACAGCTTTCCAAGAACCATTCCTAATGGCAACCAAGAAATCTGCCTTTGCTAGAGTGACAACATACATGGAATCACGTTGTCACTGCAGAGGCAAAAATCCCTCAGCTAGTGAGTGGTGGTGTAAACACGAGACAGGGTAGCAAAAGGAGACTGACAGTATCTCCCCTGGCATCTCTGAGACCTCCTCATGGCTTTTCAGGCTACAGACCTGCGGAGCACAAAGCACATTCTTCCTGAGCTCATTCCCACCACGCTCTCATTCTTTTTCCCTCTTTGGTTAATTCCTCACAAAAATTATAAAACCCCTACACAAATATGCAAAATCCCCTCTGTAACAACAATAGTTGTGTTGAAAATCACACTAACTTGCATACCTGATGGTGACCGCAGCACCTCTGCGCTCACTGCACTGGGGAAAGGCCATCCCAAACACAGACTTTCCCAGAGGGTCAGACTTATCACAGCTCAGTTTTACAAAGCTGTCTTACAATCTCACAGTCTCTCACTTCCATTTCCCATGCACTGATCAAAACCCTTGCTGTGCCTCAAGATGCTGTTTCAGAATGAAATCCACAGAAAGCCTTCGGAACTCCCACAGCTTTCCATATAACACTGGAAAGGGGCCGCAACATTTCTGGTGCCGCCGCTCACGCTCGCAGCTCCTGAGCACCTCCCTGACACCCTGATGGCGTAAGCCCCACTTTGCTGCAGCACCTTAAGCCAGCCAACCTTCCACTGAACCACATTGCAGGCAAGGTAGCCACAGTGGTGGCTCTGTGGTTCTACAGCTTAATTCTCTATAATGAGTGTCCTATGGGCATTTCTGCTACCGGATACTCTGCTGCTGTATATAGTGACCTCCATATGAAAGGTGCTGGGCAGTGATATTGTATCAGCAGTTTCAGTAAACAGAAAAAGAAATCGTTCATCTTGAAACGGGGAATATTATCTGGGTCCCAAATGCTCTCCTTACAGGCCTTTGAGACCTTTCGCTGCTGCAGCGGCACGTGAGACTAAGCAGAGAGGCAAACAGAGCTCAGGCTGTTCCGGGAGGGGTACTCGCAGTGCACAGCAGCGAGGACACCGAACCACCCCGGAACGGCACCACGCCGCGCGCTGCTGCGCCCCGCGACACGGGGATGCCCGCACACGCCGCAGCCCTCCCGGCCCAGCCCACGCCTGCCTCCTCCCAATCTTGCACCCCACCTCGGCTGCCTCCTCCCAATCTTGCACCCCACCTCGGCTGCACCCCTATATCCCCATTCCCCGTTCTGCACATTAACCCGGTCAAAGCCCAACACTTCTTTTGACCTTGCACTGTTCTGTAAATATGCGGATGGCCTGAGGAGATACCTTGCTTTGAATACAGCAGTGAGGCTGCTCCTGCCTTGCGCCACGGGCAGATTCCTTCAGCCTAAATTATCTGAAGGTTTTAGCTTAGGAAGATTTCTACCTTTCAGCTCTTTAGGTCCGAGAGATTTTTCATCACCTTCAACCAGTCACAGACCTTTCCATTAATTATGGCCAAGGTTTTTAGCCACGGTAAGCACCAACTGCAACTAATTAGACACTCCGAATAAAGAGCACTCCCTCCATTCACTACCTGCAACTTGAGAGTTCTTCCCAACTGCAGAAATTCATGTGAACACAACTTCACAGGAGATTAAATTTTTATTCCATCAATAACTTTACTATCTTTGTAACCTCTAAATCCTTGAGATAGAAAAGGTGACCCAGGGCTACAAAGTCCAGATTGCCAAATGCATGAGTCAAATCTGGCCTGCAAGAGGAGCAGATTTGTGCCGGTGAGGAAGAAGGGCTCTGCTCACCCCTTAACCATCCGAGCTTGCAGGCTGCCCAGCTCGGTGCATCTGAAGTGCAGGTGGTGCCTCTGTCTTGGAGGGGAGATGAGCTCCACGGGTACTTGGTCCTGAGCACACAATCAGCCTGGCACTTGGAGGCACCAATCCACCCTGTGCTTCATTTTAGCTACGAGGGAATTCACAGCACTGACACGAAGGCAATTTTTATCATACCTCTGCAGAACATGATGTTGTAGGAAACTTTTGGGCAAAGGCCCATTGCATTTGGAGGCTGTGGGCGTTAGCAGGGAGGTGACCTCACCGAGCAGAGTCCTAGCCCCATGGTCAGAGACCCCCCGTCACTGCTCACACAAGCCGAATCCCCGATCCTCACTAGCCCAGAGAACAGTGCTGCTCCTGTGCAGGGAGCCAAGCAAGGGGAAATCCAGTCCAGGGCAAGTTGATCCGTCTTCCAGCTGCCAGGAACAAAGAGGTCAGGAATTCAAAAGGCCAGTTCTGAGGAGCCTAGAGGGGAGCACTAACAAGAGATGATGAGATCAAGACAAGGCCCAGTGTCCACAGCAGAGGAAACCAGGGTGCAAGAAGCAGGGACGCAGGCAGTGACCTCGTAATTCTAGTACCATCTGTCTCCCTTTACATTTAGCACCTCACCACTACTGTGGCAATGGCAAGTCCTTCCCTGCTGGCCCCACGATGTTCCTTACTGCAAAAGGTGCTGAGGGATGAATTTATTCACCAATTGGCAGCACCAAGGAGTCGCTCTCCAGGGCGAGGGGTATCTGCCCAGGGCCATAAGGGCAGCTGTGTGGCTGCTTCTCAGTGGCCTCGCACTGAGACTGCGGCCTCAGGGCAGCCGGGGCTCCCACGGGGACGTGCTCAGCACGCGGGCGGCAGCTGCCAAAGGAGCCTGCACCAAATGCAGGGCCCTCTCCTCTTGTACACTGGAAAACATGCATTTATTTATAACATGATGTTGCTCTACCCCTTGCCATTCAGCAAATCCTCAAAAACTACTCTAGGGGGGCGAGACTAAATTATCCCTCTGAAAAACTATCGAGTTTATTGTTGCTTTTGTCAAATTTATTACAACTCCTGCAATCTCAATCCCTTCCATAATCCAAGTTTATTCTGGCATTTGGAGCTGCCAAAGCTAAGTCCATCTCTTTGACCCAGTTTGGCAATTTGTTCAACCTCCCTGACTATCAAGCAGAGCAGGGACCTCAGCACATGATTATGTTGGTTCAAAGTTACAGCTTTTGTAACCTCTCTTTCATACACAATTGCCTGAGAAACCAGTGTAACATCACTGTGAAATTCTAGCCGTCATCCGATGCCGGATACCTGTCCTTGCTGTAATTCCTGGTCCAAGGCTGGGCTGCAGGGGGCCATCCGTGCCCAGGAAGGGCACATTCTGGTCACTCCGTCGCCACAGCCGTGTCCCACCCCAGCTCAGGCTCTGCCCGCGCCTTGGCTCTGCGGTGCTGTCGCCTCCCGCTCGCCCTGCACCTCCCGGGGCAGCCTGGTGCAAACACTGCTCCAGCTACCCGGGCTTGGCTCTGCCACACATTATCCGGGTTTGGGGACCTGCCCCAAGGAGGAGGCAGGGACGGAGGTTCTGGTCCCAGTGCTGGCTATTCGTGCAGTTACAAACTTGGGTCCTGAGCAGGCGCTCCAGAAGCTCCGCTCTAGCGCTTACCTGGAAGCTGACGGTCTCTTTTAATGTGGCATTGTTCTTAATACACAATACTAAGGTCTTTCTTTCCTCCAGTGTTGACTTCTGCTAATTTACACAGAATTTTATATGACTAATCTTCCCAGTGCTGCAAAATCAAACGTTTTTGTGCAGCCATTCCCATTAATTGCACTCCGGCTGAAGGGAGATTTGGAAAAGGGATAGGAACAGAAGCACCTTCTGAAGAGGGGGATCAGCAGAGGGTGCATGGAGCGCGGGACAAGCCCGGTCCGGAGCCGCTCTGCCCGGTCCGGAGCCGGTCCCCTCGGCCGAGAGGAGCTGGGCTGAGGCCTGCGCGGGAGCAGAGCTACCTCGTGAGGGAGGAACTTCCCTTCCTCCCATTTCTCCCCTGGTCACGTTTTGCATCCCCTTCTCCACTTCCCAGCATGGAGCTGTTGATGGAGCAGACAGGGAACCACAGCGAGTGTTTCCCAGGACAGACCAGGCTGGGGCAACCTCTGCCACATCACCCGCAGTTTCTAAGCAGGCCCCGTTCGGAACTGCTGCTTGTTGTGGTACCAGAGCACGAACAGACTCAGCAGCACCGGGAGCACCACCCCAGCCTCACCCCACGTGTGGGGTTCCCATCGCAGAGCAGGGGCACAGTGGGACACGCGCCCATGAGATTCCCCCTCCCCAGGGGTTCCCAGCAAGTCCCTCTGCTCAGAGCAGCCGGGCTCACCTCAGGCAAACCCAAAACCCGCACGACTCAGGCTTGCCGCACGCCTCTTGGCCACCTCCATGGCCTCTGAACTGCACCCACGCAATCAACATTCCATGCTGAAAAAGACTTATTTTCAACATAACTGTTCAATTAATCAAATTCTACCTTCTACAGAACCTGGAACAGCTGTGGCAAGCAGGTAAGTCTGTCAAATCAGCTTGGGAGGTGACATGAGATAGACAGCTTGACACTCCTGCTCTGTATGCAGATATATATGTGTATATATATATATAAATATACATCACTGTGGCACCACATTTAGTGCATGCCCACACGTGGATCAGCACAAAGGCACCACAGAGCGGCCGCCAGCGTGGGTGTCTCCCGGAGGCGCTACGAGGTGGACACGCGACCAGTGGCCCAGGCTGGGACTGCCTTGGCGAAGCCCAGTGCACGCAGGGCCCCAGCGCCACGCAGGGACCCAGTGCGGTGCCCCACGGCGCCCGCCTCCTGCCCCACAGCCGCTGCACCCTGGGCCGGCCTCCCCACCGCGGGACCCTCGCCCGCTGCGCGCTCAGTGCTGAAACACACTGCACGCGACAGTCACAATTAATTAAGTGTACATCAAATAAAGGAAGATGGGTTTCATGTTTACTATTTTTCTTCTTTCTTTGCTGGAGAGAAGCATGAGAAAATTAAAAGCTGTAATTCCTAAGTACTAAGTGTAAGCAGATAGATTAAAAATTAGTAGCAATAATATGCCCATTTCATGCTTTTTGAACAGCTACAGCAATGGCTTTTGTAGTGATTTCAAGGATTATTTGATACTTTTACATGATATTTTTACATCATGAAAGTCTATCTGACCCCAAACTGTTCTATCAAGACAGTGACATAAACAATCAGATAGTTTCAGTGCTGGCATTTGCTGACTGGAATACAAAGAAGGAAAGGATAGAGGAAACGAAAAAGCCCTCATCTCGACTGAATCAAGCTTCAAAACAAAACAAAACAAAAAAAACAGGCTCCTCAGATACCAGTATTCTGCATTACAGTAACACCAAGCCGGTTACATAAGGGCTACCCTGCCCTGTCAGCCATGTAAGATACATTAAGAATAATGTGAATACCATGAGCCAGGATCCTGCAGCGGGTGCCAGGGGATCCCAGCCAGGCCCTGGGAGCTGCAGGTTCTCCGGGGGCTGCTCCGGCCAGAGGCCCCTGTCCCGCGTGGGGCAGGCGGGAGCAGCCTGACGCAGAGCGAGGGCGCGCGGAGGCGCAGGGGCTGCAGCAGGGGCTCATCCCAATCCCCACACGGAGCCTCCGGAGCGTTTCAAAGACAAACGGCACCTCTGGGCCCTGCTGCTGCACTAGCAGGGCTTATATAAAGCTCCCTTCTCCCTCCTCTAAACGCAGACCTGTGGGAACCATGGAAACAAAGGCAGCCAGAGCTGCTGCTGGCACCGAGCAGTGAGCACACGGCGACTGGAGCTAAGAGCCTGTGTGCCAAGCAAGCCCTCGCTGACAGACCCCCCAGAACAGGGGAGGGCCTGGAATTGAGCCGTGCGGAGCCTCCTGACTTGGCCAGTACACAGCACGTCCTCGCTGCAGGAGGATACTAGGTACAAGGCTAATTTTATCCGAAAGCCTGCTCACAGGCATTTCACACAGACATACACGCTTATGCTCACACACCGTACCTGACAAATCCAGACGTGGCAATAACAGACGCAACGACGGTACTGAGAATTCCTAATCATACCCCACTGCCCAAGATCTCTAAACGTGCTTAAAACAATGTTTGACAAACGAGTCTCGGAACGAAGCAGAGCTAAAGGCAAACGTTGTTTTCCTTCAGCGTGACCTTGTGCAGCCGCTGTGTCCGAGGCGGTGGGCAGCCGCCCTGGGAAGCAGCAGGACCCGTTAACCCTTTGGCAGCACCACGGCTGGGACAGCCCGGACGGCTCCGGCCACTCCTCCTTAACAGCCAAGCCACACAAAGGTTTCCCAAGTAGCTACATGGGGACATTACACCCCACCGCACGCCAGAATGCTCCTGAAAAGCCACTCATTCATATTCAATTGAGAAATGTTTTCAACACAGAGCACTGCTGTGCATAAACCAGAGGGTGAAACAAAGGTTTTGTGTCTCTCGCTACAGCTGCACGGTCCCCAGAGGCATCATCTCCACATGGACCCTCCATCTTCATCCTCAGCCAGATTCGCCAGGTAACTGGTTGTCCTTCCCATCGAAGCCAACCCAGCTCATTTGCAGTGACTTACGTCTACACAGCCTTTATACAGCAGACGCGGTTAGATTTTCTGTCTCAAAGGTTACAAATAAATTATTTTGACTTTTTCATGTCAAATTTCGGTTTCCACACAACCAATTTAATTTCGTATTCTCCAGGCACAAGAGGGATGGCGATAGAGCCTCCTTTCTCAAAGGAACAAAAATGACGGGAAGGAGACGGACTCTTGCCCGCCAGGGCTGCGGTGCTGCTCTCCCCGTCCCTGCGGTGCTGCTCTCCCCATCCCTGCGGCGCTGTGCCCGTCCCTGCGGCGCAGCCCCGGCGCGCCGCGCTCGCTGCACGCTCGGCAGCTACCACCCCTGACAGCTGCGATCTCAGCAATTAACGCCGCCGAGGGAAACTGCTGCTTTCTCGGCGTTTCTCAGCGGCCTGGATTCAGCGGTGCTGACAGCTCTGCCTGCCCCGGCCTCCAGGATGCGCCCGCAGAGGACGCGGCCGCATCCTCCCCAGCACCTTTAGCCCCTTTGTAAACAGCCTAGAGCCGCTGCTCATGGCCAGCGACCTCCCGCAACGCGGCAGCCAGCGCTCAGCTAACAAGTCCCACACCAGACAGAAAAAGGATGAAAGTGGGATGCAATTACTTACATGAAGATTCGGTGCCAAACATGGCTGGCCCCAGATGCTGCTATTTAAAAAAGGAAAGAAGAAACAGGAGCGGAAGGCAGAGGCAGCGTATGAAGGAGGGATGAGGCTGCTACGCAGCGGGGGTCATGAAGCCAGACAATGCAGTCGGAGCCCGCCGAGCTGCCAGGCTCTCCTCTCCTCGCGTCGGCTTCGCGCTGCAGACAGCTGCTCCTCGCCACCAAAGCCAAGGTCCTTCTTCACGAAGCAAAGGGCAGGAGCTTCTGGTTTACATCCGAGAGATAAGGGAAGGCCGGCGTCCCCTCCGTGACACAGGGAGGCATAAATAGGTAGCGGCCACCAGATACCGCAATCCCCGGCGCTGCTCTGGGTAAGACAATAGCAGGGCTTATGCACACGCTGGATGACGTCAGGACACTGCAAGGACTCGCTGCTGTTAACCAGTGGCTCGGAGGGGGCTCGAGCAGAGCACAGCAATTCAAACGGGAATTCCTTTGTCACAAAATGCAGGAGACAAAGGAGCGGGCACACGTTTCCCTCCGCGATGTAAAATCCGCGTCCGCGCTTGCACGCCAGCACTGCAATTTCTGTGTTGAATTCACACTTCTTCTCTCAGCTGCACAAGATGCAAAGTGTTTCTTCGCAAACACATTGTGCAGAATAAATTTTGGGGACAAATGTCCCAGCAAAACGCTATATATGGCATTTTCAATAAAGAAAAACATGAATTTCTATCACCAACTCTTGATATTTTTCCTTCAAAGGCAGATTCAAATCATGGGCCACTGTACACATTTTCACATCCAAGTGCTACCCATTTGTTTAATTTACTTATACCTATTGTCGAATACACCGCTGCAATGATCTAAGCACATTAAAGGAGTCACATACTCAAATTAAACACCCTCTCAACCATGCCAATCTCCTTAATATAAAGGCATCCTAGCAACCAAAATATATTTTCCTTTATTTTTCTTTATTCTTGTAAACTATCTAAATTCAGTGGTTCTTGGCCCCTGCAAGCCTATTTTTGAATCTGAGTGCATTTTTTCCCCAAGATTCAGCAATTCACCAATGCTAAAGGGCAGGAACAAAGAGCGAGGCTGCCTCGCTGCCATCCTGCCGCAGACAAAAGGAGGCTGGGTCAGGGAGCCCGGCTCCCGGCCCGCGCCCGCCACAGCAGCGAGGCAACGAGCTCACGGTTCAGGGAGGTGACAGCAGCATCACGGGCATCTATAAGCAGGGCTGTCTGGGGGGGTCCAAAACTGGAACATTGTCTTTTTTTAAAAAGTCTCACTGAGCAAAGAGACCAAGCTACAAAGGTGTCAAATACTGAAAAGCGCAGCCTGTGGAGGGGAAGAAAGCAAACAGATAGGTCCACTAAATAAGGCACTTTATGAAAACAAGAACTAAAACCAAACAACTTGTGGTCTTTGGCGATGAACTGTTATCAAGCACTCCAACTGCTCTGTTTGCTGACGATTCTTCTCTTACTGGCAAGCTCTGTGATGTCGCTGTACTGAGCAGGCTGGAGTCAACCTTTGCCCTTGCAGAACCTGTCACAGGAGGGTCCGACACGGCCAGCGGCTGCGGCACCTCGGAGCCAGCGGCCGGGACACCGCGGGCAGCGGGAAAGCTGAGGGCACCCCGGCCCCAACCCCGTGCGACCCTTGGGAGAGCGGCCGGAGCAGCAGTCGGGCCCAGCCGCCTCAGAACAGACCCTCTTCCCCCCGGCCACAGCCACAGTGAGGAAGGAGGCCGCTCTCCAGCCCTCTTCTCCCTCCCTCGCTCTGTGGAGAGGCCCTGCAGAGCCTGCT
The DNA here is from genome assembly GCA_032273925.1 of Rhynchotus rufescens. Classification (NCBI taxonomy): domain Eukaryota; kingdom Metazoa; phylum Chordata; class Aves; order Tinamiformes; family Tinamidae; genus Rhynchotus; species Rhynchotus rufescens. The sequence goes on from JAVCKT010022115.1 coordinate 30,381, forward strand.
CTGCTCCTTGTCCTCCTCGTCCCGCTGCAGGGCGCCGAGGGGCACCCACCCTCGGGGGCTGCCTGCACCCACACGCGGCACGAGCGCAGTGAGCGCCCGTGCCGGGGACACGGCAGCGGGTGGCAGCTCTGGAATCAGGGTCCTGCCCGCGCCCTGGCGGGAGACACCTCATAACCGCTCTGCAACCGGCAGCTTTCATCGATCCTCTTCATTGGCAGGTGGGTCGCTGCTGCATCGAGACTCAAATCAGCCCTTAGGTGATGAGTAACCTGCTCAGTGATAACAAACATTTGCAGGCATGTACCTGGGTGCTCAGAACCACATCCCAATTCTTGCGACCATAAAGGACTAAAGGAAGGGCCACAAAACCGCTGACAAGGACCCTCTTTCAAGGACACAAGTTCTCCTATCCAGAGGGCAGAATTAGTTATTCTGACAACCCAGACCTGTCAACAGTGCCTTTGGTTGCCAACAGCTCCCAGCACCTTCAAGTACAAATTGCTGGAACAAACCCCTGGTGCTAATGTGCAATGGCTTAAGATGGTTTTGGCTCTGATGAGCAAATCTGAGCTTTCCACAGCACTGTTTCTAAGGGAGGTGCAAAAGCAGACAGCCTACCAAGGACATCCTTTAGGTGTCACAAAGTTCTCAGGATCCCACACACACATTTTGTTGAAAAGTCCAAATAGCCCACGTGGTGTCTGGGTTCATAGTCTGGTATCTGGTATTTCACAATAATCTATTTCACAATTTCATGATAATCTATTTCATTAACGTTATTTTTGCACTGTAGAGAAAGTGACCTTTGAGAGACTATTGCAAGATTTCCTCTGAAATCCCTTAAGAAGTCTATCCAAAACACTTTTTGAAATGACTTACAGAAAGGATTACAACCTCCGTCATATTTACTGTGTTTGTGGGAACGTAATCTTAGAGTTAGCTGGCAAGTAGAATTGCGAATTTCACAGAATCACACACAGAATCACAGAATGGCTGAGCTTGGAAGGATCCGTACAGATCATCTAGTGCCCCCCTGCCCCTGCAGGGACACCCAGAGCACGGGGCACAGGGTGGCATCCAGGCGGGTTTGGAAGATCTCCAGAGAATGAGACTCCACAACTTCTCCGGGCAGCCTGTTCCAGGGCTCTGTCACCCTCACAGCAAAGTTCTTCCTCACATGCAGATGAAACTTCCTGTGTTGCGACTTTGCCCCTTGTCCTGTCACTGGCCACCATTCAGAAGAGTTTGGCCCCTTCCTCTCTACATTTCCCCTTCAGGTATTTATACATATTGAT